>JAGVSP010002453.1:0-28625 GCA_022494985.1 Micrasema minimum | reverse complement strand
CCATGCATTAGGTCCTGGGTTCGATCCCCAATAAAAATTCATTTAAGCGTGATCATTACAAAAAAATTATTTCATACGTGATCTTTATTTCATCTTGGACTGGCGCTGAAGCGTAAGACTGATCGTCTTGCCTTCGTGTAACAAATTATCATGATTCACCGCACTTGGTGTACTTACAGTGCCCTATGCACCATTGGGTGCGGATGAGGGAGATTAGTAGGCATCATCACACCATATCCGCTCCCTATGTGGAGCATATGGAATCCACAAACTGCCTCCAGCTCTCGTGCATCCTCCCAAGTCGAGTCCACGTCCCGCGGCTCTGACGCAAACTGCCGGCGAATTGTCAACAGTGGACGACCGGGACGCCGAGAACCCGACGCCTGGTAGAATAGGCAAGCATGGTGGCGGCTCTCGGGAGGCATACGTAGTATATGGCCTAGCCAGCCGAAACGCCTTCGCCGGATGACAGTAGAAACCAAGGGTTGCTGTGTCCGTTGCATCACCTCTGTGTTCCTTACAAAGTCAAACCATCGCACACCTAAAATTCTTTTAAGACACCTATTCTCAAAACTCAGAAGTCTACTATCTTGGGCCCTGGTGGGGTTAGGTTAGGTTAGGTTAGGTTAGGTTAGGTTAGGTTAGGTTAGGTTAGGTTAGGATTAGGTTAGGTTAGGTTAGGTTAGGTTAGGTAAGGATTAGGTTGGGTTAGTTTAATTAAGGAGAACGGGTGTGATGCAGGAGTTATAAAGGCGGCATTTAAGATTAGTTGGAGTCCATTGATTATTCTACACTTCAACAGAGTTGCATTTTCTATCGAAGTATCGTCTGTCTGTTGTAACTTTGCCATTCTGATATAAATATTTATAACCCCGGGACAATACAAAGGTTGCTTGCAGTGCACTTGACGTTTCTGACTTTCTCCATGCACCGAATTATTTACAGCTTTTTACTTTACCCTCCCATTCGCTTGAATAGAAATTATATACATTTCTTGGTTTACACTTCATCCACTGATCCGATAGTAGCGTAATGGCTAAGATGCTAGACTGACGATAAGGAGGTTCGGGTTCGACTCCCGGTGAGAACACACATAAATTTCTACGCATGTCTGTATGTTTGTGGCGTTATTCCTCTCTGTAATTGGGCCTAGCCTCTGTAATATGGCCTGTAGAGGTGGTTCAATAAAAAATTTCCTGGAATTCAACATTAGAGCAATGATTTTTTTAAACATATTTTTAGATATCGACCAGATGCGTGTTTGCATGGTCTAATTTTTTTTTTTAAACAGATAGATAAATGGAAAAAAAATGAGACGATGCAAAGCATTTGGCAGATGTCTAAAATGTCCGAATAAATCATTGCTCTAAACGGACCCTTCATCATGCAGTGCCTTTGTATTTTTAATATGCTACCTAAGAATTTCTTGGATTGTGTCAAAATTAAAAATAAGGCTAAAATTTTAAGGAATGGCTGACAGAGGAGAGGTTTTTATAAATTCAGGCTGATTAATTATTGATTTGTGCTTAATTGTTAAAAATATCTATAAAAAAAAAGAAGAAAGAATGTTAGAATGTTTGTATGTATGCATGTGTGCACGTGTATGTATGTATGTATGTGTTTATTATAAAATATATATACATTATTTTTTTTTGGAATTTGTAAATTTTTTTGTTTTTTTTTTTTTTTCTTTTTGTTTAGTTTTATTTTTAAATACTGTAGAACCTTATGAAAAAACTTGTGTTAGTTTTATAAGGACCACTGTAAAATTATTTCTTACAATAAATTAAAATAATATATAAAAAATGGTCTAATGTTAAATTCCAGAGAGAAAATCGAGGAATACGTTTGTATGGGAAAGCAGCCGTGAGTTACGTGATAGAGTATGCTCTTAACCATCATTTCGGGTAGGCAGAGAGGATAGAACATCACACCACTACAGCACCTGGCAACACACTCCTACTATTCGACTTTTCACAAGACCGCTTTCAAGCACTCGATCATGTCTTTCTCGGTCTTCCTCGGCTTCCACACTCGCTTACACATTCAGTTTTGTGAATAAGTGACTAAAGAAAAACGCTATAAATAATGACATGTAGATACTGTGGAGCCAACTTCTAGTTTATTGCAATCGATAAATTACTCAAGACTTTACAAAATGCATTATTCATTTTCCCTTCCGGAAATGCAGCTTGGCCGTGCTTCTGAACATGTTACAAATTCTGTTCTTATTTGTATGTCTTTCTCTGCATTGCTTAATTCCATATTCAGCATGTTAAGTAAAGCAATGCGTTAGTTTAAAGCTGCCGAGATTTTGGTAGCGCGAGAAGTGAAGTTGGCAAAGAGAAATGTGTATTGCCAAAAATAATTCCACTTGAAGTTAGTTGAATGAAAAATATTTACTATTTCTGACATTTGTTAGAAACAGCGAAGGTCTAGGAAAGCTAGTAATCTCGGGCTGTGTTGAGGGAAAATGAGCAAAAGAACAATCCTTTGGAAGATTGACAAAATAACGAAGCTGAAAAAATAAGGAATTGGAAATACTTCAATCAATTTATTGATAAAGTATTCTGTGCTGTTCAAGAAATTACATAAATCGGGAGTTGGAAAAGGGTGCGACGCTGAACTGATTGAAAAGTTATATAATAAATCGATTCGATCCTATGTCTGTGAAAATGTAAACAGCTGGATTCAAACCATTTTTTTTTCGAGCGGAGTTCCCCAAGGAACCCACTTGGGACCTTTATTTTTTGGAATTATACTATTAATTACTTCAGTTAGGTTTAATGTTTGCTGATGCAAGATAAACAATACCATAAAATAATATTTTTGATAGCTAAGTTTTTGAAAATAATTGAGGCCATTAGAGGTAAAGTTGGAAATCGCTTGAAACTGATTAGCATTGTCTTATGCCCCATGTATTCCAAGGCAAATTAGTTTTAGATGATAATGAGCCTCAGTAAAAGCGGAGAATTATAACATTACTTTTTGTACCCTCAATCAATAAGGAGTGCATAATTGGTGCAAGTTAATAAACTGCAGTTAAGCATTGATAAGTATCAGGTCATTACATTTTCAAGGCGTTATCCACCAGAAATGTTTCTGCAGTCTTCAAGCGGTACTGATTTAAATCATGTTTCTCTAATTTGGACATTATTTTGATAGCAAAATGCAATTCCATGGTCTTATTAACCAAATTTCAAACGGTGCTTAATTTAGTAACAATTTTAGCTCAATTAAAAAAATTGTCTCAAACGAGTTTTTCTTTCGTTGGTAAGAAGCAAACTTGACTATAATTCTACTGTTTGGTCACTTTATTACAATGTCAATTCTCAGTTAGATACATTTTTTTACGTTATATTTATACTTAATGTATTTATCAGGCCAGCAGGCCCAATAACAGTGAGGAACAAACGTCACAAACACCCAGGCTTGAGAAAAAAGACTTTTGAGTATTATAAATAGAAACTGACACTTGATCATGTATTTTTTTGATTATTTTATTGTTTTTATTATTGTTTTGTATGTACATAGAGCATTGAGTGTTAATGTCCCGACTTAACACGGATTTATGTCCAGCAAATCGGGTCATGATAGATATAAACTGTTCAAACTGATTATGTGTAAATTTGTTAATAAATAAATAAATAGGTTCCATGGTGACTTTTACAAATGTAATATTTACTCAAATAGAAAAAATTGTAAATAATAGAAATATCCAGTTATTGACTGGCAAATAATCGATTATCGGTAAAAAAAAACGGGAAGTGAAATTTCCCAATAAATCGGGAGGTTTGGGAATAGTGCCCCTTCCTCTACCGAGCCACCCCCACCCCACCCTCCTAACCCTAACCACTCGACCTATCGTGTGTGCCGTAGGAATTAATCAGACCAGACAATTTCAATTTCAAATTACTAGGACTAGAATGATAGTATGGATGTTACGTAGTTTTTTTCTTTTTACGTTTGGTACTAGCTTGGCACAATAAAACTGAAATGAAATTATTCACAAACATTGTTAGATGCAGTGGCGTGCACAGAGTTATTAATCAAGGTAAGCAGTTTAAAAACAAACAGTAATTCTGTTGAATATAAAATATACTAATCTCTAACGAAACAAACATTTCGAAAATTTCAAATCATGCCAATACTCACCTATATGTATTATGCTTAGATTCAAAATTTATTTATTACAAAAATAAATATATTTAATCACACATATAAACATCCTATATATATATATATATATATATATATATTTAATAATTTTTAAAAACTGCACAGTGTCGAGATCGATGCTACGTCCGATGGCGAGCTGCACGAGTCGAAATGGTGGTGTAATTTTTACTTTCAGAATTACTTAATGGTGACTTTCACAGTATACCCACAAACAGGCTATGCCTTGGTGGGATTTTTGTTTATTTTTTCTAATGTCTATGTGACTTTATGTATTTCTTTGTAAACCAAAAAAAAAATATTTAGAAAATATTTTTTTTTTTAAATTGGAAAAAAATCGCAAAACTCCCTGATGCACCGAGCAGTAAAAACGTATGAAGGAATTCTGGAAGATATAAAAAAAGAAAAAAAAAGTGTTTTTATTTAAGTCAAAATTAAGGAAATATGTTTGAATTAATATTAGATAATTATGTTAAAGGTTTTGCTATACATTTGTACAAACTAATAATTGTTAATATTAGGACATACGTAATTATGTATGTACTATTTTAAGAATAAATAAATAATAAATAAGCATCTCCTTTAAATGTAAATTTTTGTTTGATTTCACTTCTTTAGGGTAGGCACTGATTTTATGCCTGTATGAAGTGCACGTCACTGAATCGGTATGCGTCCCGAGAGCCTTAAGCATGTTTGCCTATTTTATAAAGCATCAGGTTTTTGGCGTACTGGAAGTCCACTGTTGTCAATCCGTACGCAGTTTACGTCAGATATACTTGGGATGTTGCACGGGAACTGCAGCATTGCATTGAGACAGTTTGTGGAATCCATAAGCTTCGATGTACTCGTACTATGTGTCATCTTCATCATTTCAGCCCGTTGAGGTCCACTGCCGGACATAAGCCTCCCCCTGCCGTCTCCACTCCTCCCGATCTCATCCACTGTCTTCCAGCAGACTTCCTGATGTCCACCCATCTAATCCTTGAGACCTTAGGTTTCTAGGTCTCCACACCAGAACGCGTTTCGTCCATCTGTCGCCCGTCATTCTGGCCATGTGACCGGCCCATTTCCACTTCAAGCAAGCAATTCGCTCCACCACGTCGCAGACCTTTGTCTGGCGTCGGATACAATTGTTCCTTTTTCAGTCTCTTAATGTTATTCCAAGCATAATTCTCTCCATGCTCCTCTGTGCAACTTGCAACTTATGGGAGGATTGCTTGGTGAGAGTCATTGTTTCCGCACCATAAGACGTACTATGTGTGAATTATATTATTTTCAAATTGTATTATTATACACAAAATTAATCAAAGTAAAGTTATCAGTGAGAAATTCGATAAAATATGTTAGAAAAACGTCCCATAAACGAAATGCCATCTATATTATTCCGGTCAAATAATATAAATTCAATTTACCAAACTGAGACAAATGTCGTATCACCCCATATTATAGTCCTGTACAAAAACGCGCATAGCGGCATAATTTCATGCATTTATTTCGCATTAAATCAGCCTTCGCCAGTTTCCGGATTGCAGAAGAAAACAAGAAAATGGAAGAGATAAATAAAAATACACTATAGGGATGAAAAGGGTGAAATGGGGTGTATAGAAGCAAAGCCAGCCTTTACCACTGCAGAGATTTCGAGAAAATCTAACAAATAATTGTTATTACAATGGAATAAAACAGGAATATAATATCAATAAATATTTGAATGTGGACACGTTAAAAGTTTAATAACTAGCAAATATTTTAAAGCAAAAATCACATTCAATTCTATATTTCACATTTAGCCCCATCGGGAATCGAACCCGCGACCCGATGCATTGTAGCTTAAAGCATTTTACCACTTTACCACAAGGCGGAAAGAACTCTATTAATCCCTTTGAAATAAAAAAAAAACATTTTAAATCATGGCTTACTTCGAAAACGAATTCACTAGAAGGGGCGCTTCAATACAAATTATCTCAAAATATACGCTTCCTAGGGTTAATTTCATAACACCACTTATTATCAAATTCCACCGTCTAAAGACTCTAGTGTTCTGACGTAATGTCTAGTGATGACGTAGATGCCTATTGATGACGTAATAAGTGACGTAGTGTGTCACTTGCTGTCACTTGGCCAAGTGTGGAATGCCACTTCTCCGAATCTCTGACTTTATAATTTTTCCAAAAAGGCTGTCTTTGCTTCAACACCGCGCAATATACAATTTTTTTATTAAAAAATCTTTTGTTGTCTGTAAAGTCGGTTTGCGGACGATAATTTTACGTGATAACGTCAAAAGAAAACATTAATGAAAAATAGCATACTTTTACAAATTGAATAGGGCTCTTCCGAATAACATGAATATCCTTGAAAACGCTATAAATATTAAAAAGTATATTTTTACAATTCCAACGATATAAAACACAATGGTCAAAAATTTTGTTTTCATTTATAAATTTATGTTTTAAAAACATGAAATAAGAAGTGACCCGTCTACCGTGGAAGGCGTGAAATTCATTCCGTAGTGAGCGCCTATATTGCTGTGCCGTCACACCGCATGCGCGCTAAATGGAGGATTTTTCGAGCGATTAGAAAAAGCGATATTTCAAACCGCGCAAAAAAAATTCTATGACATCGTAAAAAAAATTTAAAAAATCCCTTGATATTGAATTTTTTCAATAATTTTTTTGAAATAAGTAATAAAAAGTCGGAAAGAACCCAATTGAATTATAATTACTGAATTATCATTATTTTGTATAATACAATGCAGGAGTTAATTAAAAATTACAATTTTTTCCATAAATTAAAAAAATTTTACTCCCAAAAACAACCACAACAGTTGGTGTACGTGGCGATGAGTCGGGTAACGAATATAGGTAGTGGAAGAGATAGATGAGATAGATGCGTCACAACCGAAACGCTTAGCCGATCGTGCCTCTCTATCGCTTGTTCCGCGCTCTCGCTTGCACACTCGGCTCAGGCGGAACGTGACAATGAGTCATGCTTTTTCGTGTGTGCAGCCGGCGTTCATCGATTTATTAGACGTATCACGTCAAAACTATTTTATTTCTATAATATGTATGAAATAATAATAACAATGCAACGTGCGAAAGAGAGTAAGGGACGACAGCAGACTGCTCGCTCATTCTCGCCTCCCTTTAGATTCTAGTTTATAGGCCATAAAGACTTTAGCGAGGGTCTTCTCAGGATTCGCGGATAATGTAAAAAACGCTATCAGTTTTATTTAGGGCTATTGTGCCGTGTATATCTAAACGGCGAGGGATTATGGCCCGAATGTGGAGCGATCCGAATAGAATTCTGTGAATTGTGAGCGCTTAGCGAAGAAATGAGATTCAGAGAAAAGGGTTCCTCAAATAATAAGCAATTGACAGGTTATAGTTCTTTTTATATCCAACAGAGAAATAGCGTTTACATGTTATTCTCAAATAACTATTTCGGTCTAGCGTTTTTCCTGATTATTTTTTTATTAATGATGTACATACCTTATGTATTTCCATTCCCGATGGAGGCCAATACGAAATATTTATTTTTTCAAATTTTTATTATTATTATATTTTATTTAGTACTACGTAATTTACCTAGACTAATATATTTTCATGTACATTACACTTAATTTTTTCTAGCTAACTATTCTTATCCTAACATTATACATTTTTAAATTTAGCTATAATAAAATACACTAATATTTTTCACACATTTATTTTTTACATTTAACCGCAAATAAATTTAAATTTTGTTCAATTCTTATATCATCTGGAATCTCCTCATACATTTAAATGGATTTTTTACATAAAAATTTTTCATATTGATAACTTGGACTGATTTTTAAGCGTAATACTGATCGCTTTGTCTTCATGACATTAAGTGCGGATAAGCAACTGTAATAGTAGTTAGCTATTGAAAAATCATGAAATAAGATATCTTCATAAAAAATTATATTGAAAAATATTTTCCATCATTCTGTAAACATTGGGAATAGAACCGTGACTTAAATAACGGTAATCCAATTCGCTACCCATTACGCGAATCAGGTGTTTGCCTAATGTGTTCACCTCATTAATGAAATAATCGTATTACTCTTAAGTTCTAATATTGCATTTTATCCTAATGGTGCATCGGGCACTACATTGGTACACAAGTGCAGTGTATCTTGATAACTTTTATCTCATGATGATCAGACTGACGCTTCAGTACTAGTACAAGGTATCACACATATAAAAATCACATGTTGATAAATATTTCATGTTGACCTCCTATGGGAATCGAACCCGCGACCTCATGCACGCTAGCTAAATGCGCTACCACTTTTCCACGAGGCGGATACTATAAACTTTATATATGAAGAAAATAAAAACAAAGAAAAATCTTACGCTTTTGGAATATCCAAGGAAAGTTGTTATAAAACTTAACAATGTTAAATCACCTTAGAATAACTGTTTCGTTTTGTATTTACCATGTATCAGGCGGTATCTTAGGGAAACTTTTACTTTCCAAAAGAGAGGGTACTTTTTACACTTAGTAAAAGTTCCCAAACTGAGAGAAAATGACTTTCTCGCTATCGATAGCATTAAAAGGAGTTTTAAAACAACTGTTTATTTAATTGTATTTATTTACATTTCATATGTCATATTTTCGATTATAATCACAATAGATGATTAGACAGATAGAGTAGGCGACTCACTTAGTAGGCGACCCACGACAGTGTATTGGCCCCCGACTCACTAAGAATGATCTGTGTCAAATCAGGGCATCTTCCACAGTGTACAGCACTTTGTACACTGCAGTACATCTACATGATCAATTTAATGTGATACAATTCTTGGCATATCGTTATTTTTAAGAGGAAAAATAATAAAAAATCAATAAGATTTAGAAGAAAATTACACAACTGTATTTTTTGCAGGCATTTTCCAACAAAAACACACCCATTTGATGGATGCCAACTCATTAAACACTGGTCTAAATAAAAGTAAAAATAAAATTGCAGAGTCATCTGCTAAGCTATTACTTAGTACTTAATTTTAACTCGTTCACGGTTCTTAATTACAAAAATAAAGTAAGTTGCTAATAATATACTAACTTCAATATGAATGCATTAGATGGGAGATGTCTACTCGCTGGTGTGGATGATTCATCATATTCGTAAACATATATACAAATCAAAAAATGTTACCTGGTGTGGATATTCGCTATTAAGCGGAACATGAGGATTGATGATAAGGGACATAAAGGTGGCCACATTAACCAAGCCAAACGACAGGTCCTATGGCCCTGTAAGGCTTCGGATATCCCATCTTCCCTGAATTTGCAAAAAATTCTACCTCATCCTCTGACGGGATATCAAATGAACTGACAACACTAACTTTAAATTTGGAGAAGTCGGTTAATAATTTGATGTGCGTGTCCATTTGGTTAAATATTGTGTGTAAATAATGTTTCCTAAAAGAGTTGGAATTTTCCTGTTTTATGCATCGAAATTTATAAAATAGAGGAAAAATATATTATACTTTCACTAAGGATTTTAAAATGGGGAAAACGAGAAAATTGGCGTCACAAATATGCTATGCGGTTTGCCGTAATGTTAAATGGTAGGCGCAAATATGCTATGCAGATTGTAAATTGGCAGGCGCACTCTTCTCGGTCACCACAATATTGAACTATCATATCGGTGGTATCATACACATGATGACGTAAAACCCTTCGTAACAACCCTCTTCTTTATACCCCTCTGGTTCATAATAACTATAGAAAAAAATCGTATGTATGGCGAGCCTCCAATAACTTTAATAAAATATCTAAAACAATGAATATAGATTTATTTGAGAATAACTATGGTGATGTGCGGCGTTTGCTTTCCGAGTGAAATCACACTTTGTTGATCACATTTAGTTGAGTAAGCATTTTTTTTTCTTTCTTTTCTAACTTTTAACTCACTTTTATGTACATATAATTTATTTGTTAATATCTTACGATGAGAATATTTTTCTTTCTTTTGTATCTATTTTTGTTACTACCTGTGAAAACCTCTAATTGGTCTACTCTGTTTTTATTTTAATGTTTTTTTATAATGATTATTTGACTGTTGGTTTTCCTATAAATAAATGATGAATATAGTTAAAGAAATAAATGAAAGCAGGACACAAAATGCCGAAAGCTCTTCAAGTTAATCGGAAGACTATTGATGTCCATCAATAGTCGTCCTTCTCCATGACGAGTTTTCCATGGTTTTCTCGTCATCTAAGGCAAATGCGGAGAAGCTCCCTTTGGTCCACAACAGATTATCTCGTCCGATCCTCACACTAAGTAAAGCAAATGAGAAACCATATATCCTTTTGAAGTAAATATAAACTAATAAAAAAAACTATTACATCGGAAGTATTTTTTTATGCCTACTAGGTGCTCCTCTATTACTACTACTCTCCCTTATACGCACCTAATGATGCACGGGGCATTGAATTTAAATACCAAAGGAGTGAAATTTGATAATTTGTTACATGAAGGTATCAGTCCAAGGCATCACATATGAAATATTTTTATATGAAATCAGATTCGAATAAATATTTCATATTGACCCCATCCGTAATCGAACTCGCGACCACATGCGTGGCATCCCCACGCGCTACCGCAACATCAAGAGTCCGACATGCTTTATCTAGGAGCAAATTTCAAAAAGATAAAAAAAACTCGGTCTTCAAACAAATTTTAAAAAATCATGTCTAAAGGGACGCATCTGTCTGTAATAACTTGATGTATTTTAGTTGTTTTACGCTGGCCCTTGGGGTAATCCTCGTTGTACGTGTACTGACTGAGAGCGCGGGGTGACTTTTGCTACAGGGTTGAAACATTGGTATTTAGCCCAATACTACAGGGTGGCCAAGGGTCCCCTTAACCCTTCCACTGCCGAGTGACTAGAACAACCACACCCCTTTTTTGCCGTTGGAATGTCTAGATTCTTTTAAAACAAGGCACAATATAAATGTTTTTTTCAGAGTTTCACCGGACATTTTGGGTAACGTTTTAACGGGAATGATGTTACAATATATCATCATATACGAGTAATATAAATCGGTTAGAATCCTTTTATTGGGTATTTTTAAAGGTTTCTCATATAAATATTGATGCGTCGCGGTTGTCCGCCGCGCTATTTTCTCCAGGTAAATGACAGAGACTTGTCTTCACTACATGAAAGCGTCGCGCCATTTCATAGTATATTGGCGATATAGATGCCTGATGCCAGGTGAATAATTGAGAGGTGTTTAAGTGTATTACTGACTGTGCCCAGTTAACCCAGCCAGGACTGGGCATCAAAGCCCCTAGTACCCGGACGTGATTATCCTTTCACCTTCCAAACTTCTCTGATCTACTAAAACAGTTGTGTAATCGTATTACAAACTCCCGGAGCCATAACCACGCTTGCCTATTTTTACATGGGCATTTAGGTTCTCGGCGTCCTGGTCGTCCACTGTTGGACAATTCGTCGGCAGTTAGCGTCAAGCCTGCGGGACGTGGACCTGACATAGGGAGGAGTGCACGGAGCTGGCGGCCGGATCGCTGGCCTGGGAGGCGATTGTGGATTCATATGGATTTCACATTGGGCAGCGGATATGCCATTATGATGATGTAAAACTTATTTACTCTCTATCGTGAAATTGCAGTATAGGGTGTTAACTACCTATTCAACTACCTATTCAACTACCTATTCAACTACATATTCAACTACCTACTCAACTACCTAACTACATAGTCAACTTTACTAACTGCCTATCTTAACTACATTATTCAACTACCTATTCCACTACCTATTACGGGACTATTCATGAGAAGTTTTGTACATCATTGTAAAGAATCAATATGTTTGCTGTCTTATCCGACACTTAATGCATTTCATAGGGCACTGCCTGGTACACCAAGATTGTGTTTATACAGTGAATCTTAATCATTTTATTACATGAGTTACGCTCCATACAGTTAAAGGTATCATAATATTATAAATACAAGACTGCTATATGCTCAGGAATAAATTTAACCAGAGGAAATTGTATGATACAAACTTACGTCGTGGAATGACGTTGTTATTTAAAATCATATCAAGTTTTAAATTGTTAATTGTATAACTAATCCCAATTTGTTCACATTATCTAAAAACCTTTATGTTCTGTACTGAAGTTATTCAGAAAGATTTCGAGTAAATTTGTATTTAAGTAATCCAAAATATATCTTGTAGACTCTCGATTTGTATTACCATCTGTGAAAATATATGAGAGTGTATTTTTCGCTCCGTTTCTTGAAAGTTCTTTAGATGAAAGATAATGAAGAAAGGGGTACTAAGTTCATGAAAACAAAGAGCTTGAAAACAAAACAGAGTTTCCTTTAAAATACGTACACTTTTGTTAAGTAAAAAGTTTCTTAAGCCATGAATATAGATCATAGCTATGTTTATATGTATGGTATTGTGAATTTTCCATAACGATATTTCGCTGTCATGTGATATCTGTGAATGATAGCTGACTGCGTAAGATTGATCATCTTAAGCGCCCTTGTGGTAATAGTTACAAAAACGGCGCTTTGGAAATTAATATATTTGGTTATAAATAAATAAATTACATCCATAACTTCATTCAATTTGTCGCTCAGTCATTATCTTCCATTATGATACACGAAATTCTTAAAAAATGTAAGAAATCCAATTGCTCACTAGTAGAATATAAAACTGCAACGAGACAGGGAATAGATTTTCATTTTTTTAAGTAAATGCATATGCTAACTATACAGATTCTTCAGCTGATTTATAAGACAGACCATCTTACACGTCTTGGATCAAGATCTTGAAGATTACTCGACCCGCCCACTGCTAGATATTCTGGCGAAACGTGCCTTGTGCGCCATAATTGGTCCTGTGATGATCCGAGGGAACAGCATTTCATTAATTTTCTTAGGTCGTACGGGTGGAACGTTCTAAAAAAGAATCTTTTCCAAAATTTCAGAGGCATCAATGAGACAGTTCATAATGAGGATATCCACTGATTTTCTAAAAGTAAATTTTTTCTTATAAACTTACTATTTTAACTAATACAAAAAAAGCATATTTAATATTTTGTTATAAATTTATTGATGAAGATACGATTTTTTTAAAGTTGCACATTTTCAAATGACAGCGCCAAATACTAACTATTTATACTAAGTGCGTAATTTTTGCAGGAGTGACGTCATAAAACGGGTTGTCTTAAGGCCATGGTATTTCTCCAGCCAGTAACAAAACTGACAAAAAATTATGCAAACTGACGCGGGAAAGCACAGATAATATATACCGTTGACTCAACTGTCATATACTGTTAACAGCTGTTCTAGGGAGACTAAAATGGCGGCCATCTTTTTTGCAATAGAAGCTTGTATATATATTGTCGGCCCTTTCGACACATTGTTGGCCCTTTACACCAACTAATGGTCAGGGTGTGGGAAGAAGAGAGGTGCCCAAGGGACTGGGTGAATGGAGAAATTATCACGTTGCATAAGAAGGGCGATCCATTAATCTGTGACAACTATCGCGGCATCACATTACTCAGTGTTCCAGGGAAGGTGCTAGCACCATATTATTACTACAGAGAGTTCGTGCCCCCCATCATTGCGGGTATTAAGAGAAAATCAGGCAGGATTCCTGCCTGGTAGGTCTTGTGCGGATCACATTCATAACCTACGCTGCATTCTGCAAGAGAGCCAGGAATTCAATTCTTCTTTGGCTCTCTGCTTCGTGGATTATGATGAAAGCTTTTGATAGCCCGCACAGACCAACACTCTGGAAAATACTGGAAGCATATGGGGTGCCTTCGAAACTGATCGGACTAATCAAAGCCCTTCACACTGATAGCGAATGCCCGAGTGAGAATTGACGATGTTGTCTCAGATTGGTTTGAGGTCACCACCGGAGTGCGACAGGGTTGCGTCCTTGCCCCATTTCTGTTTATAATCCTCATGGATTTTATCCTGAGGATGTCAATTCCGCCAGACCCGAGGAATATCCATCTCCCCCTCCCAAAAGCTCTGCGACCTGGAGTACGCTGATGACGCCGTCCTTATTGACGAATCAGTCGGGGGCCTTCAAATAATTGTTGATAGGCTTAATTGGCACTCCACGTGCATGGGTTTAAAAATCAACATTGGTAAAACCCATGTCATGTGTAACAGCTCGTGTCAAGATGCCCAGATGCCCTGGCTTTGTCGGGACAAGTCATCGAAAGGGTCGAGAGCTTCAAATACTTGGGAGCGTACATGACAGAAAACGGCAGAGTTCAGAAAGAACTGGGAGTGCGGCTTGGAGTAGCGGGCGCCGCATTCAACAGTATGAAGGCTGTCTGGAGAACGGGATATTTACTCGGTTAAAAACAAAATGCCGCCTTTATAACTCCTGCATCACACCTGTTCTTCTCTATGGCTGCGAATCGTGGCACCTAACTAGGGCCCAAGACAGCAGAATACTAAGTTTTGAGAATAGGTGTCTTAGAAGAATTTTAGGTGTGCGGTGGTTTGACTTTGTAAGGAACACAGAGGTGAGGCAACGGACACAGCAACCCTTGGTATCTACTGTCATCCGGCGAAGGCGTTTCGGCTGGCTGGGCCATATACTGCGTATGCCTCCGAGAGCCTTAACCATGCTTGCCTATTTTACAAGGCATCAGGTTCTCGGCGTCCCGGTCGTCCACTGTTGACAATTCGTCGGCAGTTTGCGTCAGAGAGCTGCGGGACGTGGACTTGACTTGGGAGGATGCGCGGGAGCTGGCGGCCGACCGCTTGGCCTGGAGGCAGTTTTGTGGATTCCATATGCTCCACATAGGGAGCGGATATGGTATAATGAAATGATATTATATTGTATTCCATATTAAAATGCCATGGAACGCGGCTACGGGGGTTTAAAAACGGAAACCGGAAACACTACACTTAGATACAAGGAGTGACGTCATTGTTTAAGATTTTTAAATGAATGCTATTTTCAACATTTTTTATTAATTTTTGCGTGCGTTTTTGGGAAAATTATTTCATCCCACTTCAAAATTTTTAAATATTCGCGTCTACACGAAAGCATTTTTAAAATTCAATTCCGGGTAGCAGTGGATTTCCTCATTTTATACATGCAGATTATAACGTTGTGATCAACTTTGTCAAAGGCCTTAGAGAAGTCTGTATACATGAATGAAATGATCATGAGACACTGCACTCGGTGTAGGTACCAATGCAGTGCCCTACGCACCATTGGGTGCGAATAAGGGAAAGTAATGGTAGTATTCATCTTGTCTTGTCAAGAAACACTGCACTTGATGTACCGATGCAGTATTGTGTGGAATATGAGATACTTATTTGCATTATGTTCACACTTACACATCGCACGTCTCTTGGCCCCGCCAAATCCTCCCATTACCCGACGCCGCCGCCGAAGGGAGACGGTGTGAGTAAATACCCGGGCGAATTCGGGTACCACAGATTGTATAGATAATATTATGGAAGGCTTGATTTAAGGCGGGCGGAGGGTTAAACGCATCGCCAAATCGTAAATCGTGCCTTTTTAAAAGTTTCAGATGCAGCTAGGGTTGCGAAATATTCAAGATCCAAGATTCAAGATCGAAAATTTGGTGATAACGACTTTCGAGTGTGTTTCTTACGCCTCACTTGCATCAAACTGTACTAAGGGAATGTAAGAAAGAGGTAGAACCACGATTCTTAGACAGAAATTTGGCAGTCGGTGTGAGTAATCTGGTACCTGAGCTCATTTTCGACATACTTAGTATAGTATATTTACATATTTTATATTAATATTTCATGTGCGATACCTTGGACTGAAGCGTAAGACTGATCACCCTACCTTCATGTAATAAAATGATCACTATACACCGTACTTGGTGTATCGATGCACCGTTGGGGGCGGATAAGGGATGGTAGGAATAGCATATGCTACAAATTTTAAACAAAGATTCTTGTAGCTCGAATAAGGAAAAAAAACGTCTACGCTAGGCTACCTAATAATATAAATTCCATACAAATTATTAGAAGGTAGGTACTTTTCTTTAACTAATTCACTGTCTGTTAATAATTTTATTAGATAGCCATAAAAATTATAACAGAGTAATCTTAAAATATTTTATAGTAAAAAAATAAAGTTTTGAAAACGTATAAACTTTTTTATTTTTCCAGCTAGAAACGATTTTTAGGTGTCTTTGAACTGCGAATTTTGTCTTTTTTCTATTTATTGCAAAAAAAAACAGGGAAAAAATAAGTCCATAACGATGACAAGTAAAGCAAACAACACGGGGATAGTAACTCAAAGAAAAATTCAATAATAAAATATTATTTTAATTGATTTTAGTGATTAACTTTTTCAAACTACTAAGAATGCAAGATGCTTAAAATTAACAAGAGAATCTAAGTTATAAAAATCGTGAAAATGGATGGAATGAATCGGCGATTTCTCCGAGCAAGGAGTGCGTGCAATCAGGAACGTAGTTTAAGAGTTTCTCGAAGCGCGTACGGCTGTGACCGGCCCCTTGCCGAATTTTATTCGGCTCCTGTCAGCTCCTGTCCTGTAACCGCACCCAATGGTGCATAGGGCGTTGCATTGGTACACCAAGTGCAGTGTATATTGCATGTGATTATAATATTAATATTGCGTGTGATACCTTGATACCTTGGACTAGTACTGAAGCGTAAGACTAATCATCCTACCTTCCAATGAAGTGCCCTATCCACCATAGTAGTAGTAGTAGTAAAATACCGAATAAGTTGCATTTTTTTTGAAGAATTATATAAATCGGTAGTTTTAGCAACCCTAAAATAGTTTTCCTATTCTGGCGGTGGTGCCAATGCGTTTCTTCGGTGTTATTTTTTAGCAGTAAAATATTTCGCAGTTTTCCTTACAGAATGTCACTATCTTGAAATATACTTCTCGCGGTTACTTCCAAGAAAACATCCCACCACAAACAAAGAATGCAACTACACGGTGTCACATAACTTTTAAGCACTAAATTTCCTGAATCAGGAAAAAAAAGATTTTTTTTAAGGAATAGTATGGTTATCCAGGATATTGTTTTTCGCATTCAAACACAGACACCTACCAAAATATAAAAGTATTTCAGTTAAAAAGTCAGTTTTACATTAGTCAAATTTAAAACTGGAGTCAACAATGAAAGCCCCTCCCTTTTCCTAGACTGCTTTAAAGACTATTGAGTCTTTTTTCAGTCCAGCCAACTCTACCGATTTTTTCAACAAGATAAACCGCGATTTTAAGATTGTTAGTGTGATAAAAATACGGATGAATTTACGTTATGTACGCGAAAAAATGCTTTCATTGCCCCTACCACTGTCTCGGCTTATGTATTATAATTGTCATCCACCACCCAAACCAACCAGAGTCGGCCCAAATTAACAGTAGTAGGGTATGTTAGTTTTTGCCCCCGATCATTATTTATTAGTAATTTACTACTACCCAAACCTGGAGTCTATAAAACTTGGTATCACGTCCCGCAGTTCAGACGCAAAACTACCGACGAATTGTCAACAGTGGACGACCAGGACGCCGAGAACCTGATGCCTTGTAAAATAGGCAAGCATGGTGGCGGCGGCTCTCGGGAGGCATACGTAGTATATTGCCTAGCCAGCTGAAACGCTTTCGCCGGATGACAGTAAATTTTTTTATGATTATATTTATTTAATTCTATATAAATTTAAATAGACTAATTATTTATTTTACACTTTATCTAAAACTACGTATTCTTATCCTTACATTATCCATGTTTAAGCTTAGCTATATTATACACTGGTATACTTATAATTAATATGATTTATATTTTTATACATTACTACCATTTAACATATGTTTTTGTATTTCGTCTCTTCTTTCTCTCATATTGTATTTTTCCAACTCATGTGTTTAGGTATCTAAATTTATTTTGTAAAAACTGCTATTTATACTTTTGTCTTGTACAACATGTTACCAGTCTGAAGATGCCCGTTACAGGGTGAAAGCGCTAACTGGTCAAAATAAATAAAAGAGGAAGTGTACCAAGTATTTTTATTTAACTTTCATTAGTTATATATTAATAATTTTTAATTAATATGTTTTTCTTCTTATGTTATTTGATTGATGGTGATTTTTTTTACGTGCTTTTAAAATATTAGATTTATAAGTCACTTATAATTTCGTGTGACCGTGTACATTCCCGTACATAATATATTATTTTAGCGCTTTGATTCCGCCTTCTTGGTTCTTTAGAAGTTTGTGTAAAATATTTCAAACATTTCAGCAAACGGACCGCAATAAGAAAACTTTAACTCCTTACTCTACTATTATGCAATATGTTAATATATCGGTCACAATATACTAAACAAATCAAAATGTAAAAATGTCTTCAATTAGGTACTTCTGCTACTACTCTCCCTTATCCGCACACAATGGTGCATAGGGCACTGCATTGGTTACAAAAAGGCAAGGTGATCGTTCTTAAGCTTCAGCGCCTGTCGAAGGTATCATATATTATGAAATATTTGTATTTTAAATCGCATTTAAATAAATATATCATATGCATAGAGTAACAAAAATCGTAGTACAACCTAAAACTAGTGAATCTACATCATGTATTATTTGAAATCGAATGTATAATATGATTTTGAATTTGAACATTTTTTTTTTCTTTATGTAAAAGCTTTCCATAGGTACCGAGGAAGTAAAATTGCACAAATTTGAAGCCGGGGAAGGCCGAAAAATAGCATCGGGAAACAATGTGAAAAGTACGGAATAATCGGCGTAATGTGCATGAAAAGATTATTATGTAATAGTAGAGGAAAGCAAAATCTAAGTATGTCAAAACGCGCGCCGAGGGTGGTATGGCATTCATATCTATCCATCTCTGCACATACCTCATATACACGGTAAAATGGAGTTTCGTGTATGGTTAGATAGTTATTTTTGAGACTACAAAGCGCCTATTATAATTATTTAAAAATGTATTTAATACATATATATGATAACAATTTGTAAATTTTTTAGAACATAAAATCAAGCTTCTTACTCAATTTTTTATCGAAATTAATGGGGCCAAATAAAAAAAATCAATTTTGTGAAAGTTGACTCTCAAAATATGACGTAAATCCACATAATTCTTCCTGGTTTTATCACATCGAGTTTTTGTTTACAAGGTTGGGGTATTAATGATATTTGTTTTAAGCTTCTAAGTGACAGTCAACTATTCCAGAAAATAATTTTGATAACACCCAAATTGTCTTTAGTGTAGTCAAAGAGCTTTCATCTTCATACTCATGAAAGGAATATTTCGTATGCACACTATTCAAATAACGTAAAACAAAACGTTTTTTGATATCAAATTGTGCGATTCTTTTTATATAGTACTCTTATCTATCCGGATGTATACAGAGTTCCATCATATCAATAAATAATAGCGAACTATCCTATGCGTGAGACTTTGTGATATGATGTTAACATAAAAATTCCTATCAAGTTGTGCTCAAAGGTAGGACAAGTTGTGCGAAAAATAATACTCAAATACAAAGAAAACTTATTGGGAGAGTGTCTTTTGTTTTTTTGTAGATTTGTTTTTTTATATCACATCATAAAAATAAATCATAATCGACGTGGCGTGCATGCAGAAGATGTAAGAATGTGTGGAGGAAGCAAGAGAAGTATGCCAGGACAGAGTGGTGTGGGCGTTCTATCCTCTCTGCCTACCCCTTTGGGAGTTAGTTAGTAAATCATACAACCCTGAAATTCCATTTTGTCCTATTTACAAACATACATCATAATAATTACTTATTATTAAAATAAAATTAAATAAATATATAACATTATATTTTTGTTTCCATTGCTATCAGATACATTTACTAAAATATTATGTATTTCTTGTGAGTTTCATATAACTCATTTGAGCCTGTAAAATAAAAGGGGGGGAGGGGGGGGGGGGGGTTGGGGGGGGGGGGAAACATTTATGATAACAATATGCACGACAAGAACACACATTATATATAAACACAAAAATATTCTATCAAAGGAAAATTTAAATAGCTATAGATACTGATATTCTTTTTTAAATTTTAAAAAATAAATATCGTGCATTGAGCCCAAATCTTAAAATAAGTGGAGGGGGGGGGCGAAGCGGGAAATATCCTCTCGGCTCAGAATGGCAGCGCGAAGGCTAGCCACACGTGGCCACCACCCTTTACATATTAATTTGTAAAGCACACAAAACTTAAAGCTTTGTACACACTTCTTGCAATAACTAAAAACTTAAAGTTTGGTAACCCTGTGTTTGACGAGCAACGAGACGAGACGAGGCGGGAAGAAAGAGTAGCGGAGAGAGATGGGAGTTACAAGGCACTAGATAGTACCTACTGCGGGTACACTGGCACCCTTGCCGAACCGTGAGGAGAACAGCACCTGCCAGAGATTTGAACCTGTAACCGCCGGGGCGTGACGATAACATAGCAACCGACAGGCTAGAAACATAACGCCGCCATTTTGTACCAACTAATCTCCTAATATATTTCAAATAACCGTCCCTAAAATATTGAAACGTAAATTATTGAGGGCCGAATTTCTTGCAAAGGGAATACATGAATCCTGATCAAATTTTACAGTGATACATTTTTTAAATATAAAAAAGTCGACGTATTCACGGCCTCTGTGTCAGTGCTAAAACATCTTCTACATTGCCTTCAATTTACTTAAACTACTCTAGTGCTGAACATGAATACAAATACTTCAGACAAATTCTAACAAGTTTATATACCTACCCATAGAAGCTGGGCTGAGTAATTAAGACAATATTATTGATATCCCAACACAGGAGACAGAAGAAACTCTGGTAAACGAATGTGGGTTAACTTACGAACCTCAGTATTGGTTCTTATACAGGTCTTATGAAAAAATGTCGTTTAAAATATAAAGCAACAAAAAAAACTGGAGAGACATCTTCAGGCGTCTTCTAGAGTAAGTAATTAAAGCTCGACTAGGGGCCTTACCTACATCAAATAAAGATGAGTTGATTGCCAAAAAAAACAAAGTGCTTGAGCAATCTTCCTCAACAGATGGACAACCCAGCAATGCTGCATAGAAAAAATTCTATAAAGCGGAACATGACGAAGACGATTTCTCAATATAAATGGAAGTTACCAAAATTATGTCATATATGTGTTTATCTGATGATTGGGCGGAAAACATGGGGAAAGTTGTAGTGGCCACCTTAACCCAGCCACTGACAGGTCATAAAGCCCTGTAGAAAGCGGTAGCCTAGATAGCCCACATTCGTTTCCAGAGTTTCTCTGTCTCTGTTGGGATATCAATAATACTTAACTGTCTTTTAAGTACCTATAAAATATTCTTATAGCAACAGAAATAATACTGGTAGTCGCGAAGATTGGCGGCGGTGGACCTGGTTATTGACCTCTTTCTTCACGCCTGCAGGACCCCCCGCCGTCCCGGTAGACATCCTACGGACGTGTGACCGGATCCGGTGACGTGGGGAGGAGGCGGACGTTGGCTGGTGACAGGTCGGAGCAGTGATGGATGCGGCGCAATTGGAGCGAACGTGGGACAGAAGAAGAAGCGAGAGAGCACTATTTCAATAAAAATCTGAAGGTTTCTGGTACGACTGTTCCACACCGTCTCCAAACGAACATTTTAACATAGAATTTGATATGGGTACGCCAATCTATGTGAGATATGTGTTTTTACTCTTCACATAATTAAACATAATTTGAAATCGATGCGCACAAGGATTTATTTATTGTATAACGAGAAAAAATACCATATTTATGTTCGAAGGAACAGAACTCGAAGAAGTTCCTGTTAAGATATAGGAACAGAAACATACAACAACCCTGCGGGGCTTTTCGGCGCTTTGCACTATTTCAATAAATAAGGCCTTTCTGAAGGTTTAAAACCGCTAGTTATGTCCTACTAAATCGCAGTTAAGTTTGAAAATGCATTTCATCACCTTTATTATCACAAAAATATGGTAAATCCTATTTTAAAACGCCAGCTAACTTAGAGGTCTGTTCCTTTTAAATCCTCTGAATATGGCGTTCACGTTTGTAACAGTTATGACATACAGCTCGACTCAAAAATTTAAATGCATTGAAAAACAGCAAATGGATAAATAAATATGATGATATTCCATATTTTATGTTGTTTGGATTAGTACTATACAATAATTTACATAAAATAACTCGATTATAACTAAAACATAACGAAATTTCTTAAACATTTTTGCCGGGTTGGATTTTTACAGTATTTCCTAAGTTAGTCCGGTAATATTGGGTTTTTTTTTTCTATTCCGCCTATCATACTTGTAAAACGTATCTTATAAATGCGCGTCTTATTTGATCGTTTGAACAATCAACTCAAATTTTTATTGGGTTGGAAAATTGTTAAAATGGAAATGTATATAATATGTTAATCCAATGTTTTCTATTGTATTGCATTGGTTCATATTAGAATATACCCATAATTTAAACTCGATTCTAGCTTGCAGGCGAGGTACTACTCTTAAGAAACCGATGGAGGATTAATTTTTTCCGCAGACACACCGAGATTTATTTTTTCGGGGCAGGTATCATGATGTACACTATTCACTTTTTACGCTATTAATATTATAGATGTGTACAGTGTGGCCCCATATTATATATTAAAATTTCAAAAATAGTTTTATGTCTGAAGCAGTTGCAGACCCATAATTTTTTTAATCAGTCAGGTAAAACAAGTATTCAGGTAAATTTTGAAGCTAATATTTCTGATGGAAGGACAGTGCTCATAGGTCTGTTATATTAAGAAAAAAATATGAAAAATCTCGAATTTCGAGGGTTTTGTTCTACATAAATTAAGTTAAAACAACTCCCTGGAAAGTAGTAAATTATGTTTATTTAATTAGATTATATTGATGATGATTGGTAACTTTTTAGTTTAGTCTAGATATGGTTCTAATTCTTTGACCACCTATCAATAATATAGAAGGTCCGCTTGACATGTCATAGTAGATGACAATGCCATATGTTCACGAAAAGTTCCAAAATAATCACTTGAATAAAAGCACTCTCACAAACTAACCATTGATTGTTCTAATTTTTTCCAAAAAACCCCCTTTAACACATTTTTCTTGGCATTTCTTTCGCCAATTTTTTATTTTTATTTTTTTTTACAAAATAAAATAAAAAAAAAAAATTAAAATTATTTTAATTAATTAAGGAAAATTAAAAATTTAAAAACCTAGGAAGCGTTGTACACAAAGGCCTTTTATTCCACCTAGGACATCGAAATATTTTAGCATTTAACTACTTATCAAATAAAGTAAAAAAACTTAGCGGTGCCATGAGGTGTAGGGTAACATTACATTTTTTGCTTACCGGTTCACTGTAATTAAATCCTGCTTCCTCTTCTTCTTCTAAAATTCGCCGGAAGGTAGATCGGTACAATCCTACAGGGTTTACTATCACAAAATAAGTTAAAAGTTGATATTTTTAATAATGTAAGTCTTTTGTACCTTTTGATCGGCTATAAGTAGTTAATACGGAACTTTTATAGCGTTAAACGTTTGTAACAGAGACATACAGTTTTTCCGACCCCAAAAATTTAAATCATTGAAAAACACCCCAAATGGAAAAAAAATATGATAAATTTTCCCAAAAAATATTTTAAAATGTTGTTTTTGGATTAATATACATAAAAAAAAACAAAAATTTAAAACTCGATTTAAAACAAAAAATAACAAAATTTGTCTTAAAAAAATTTTTGCCCGGGGTTGGATTTTTACCAGTATTTGAAAAAAGGTTAAAGGTCCGGTAAAAAGGGGGTTTTTTTTTTCAAAATTCCCCCCTTCCCTTATTTAAAACGTTTTTTAAAAAAAATGGCGTCGTATTTGAATCGGTTTGAAAAAACCCAACTCAAATTTTTATTTTGGGGGTTTTTAAAAATTGTTAAAAAATTTTTTAAAATTTTAAAAAGAAAAAAATTTACAATTAAACCTCCCCTTTTAAAAAAAATTTTTGGTTGGGGTTTTTAAAATGTTAAAGGGTTTTGGGAAAAAATATAACGGTCATATAATATTACTCTCATAACATCTAGAATCACACACAATTAGACGTGATAACGTCTAATAAATCGATGAACGCCGGCTGCACACGCGAAAAAGCATGACTCATTGTCACGTTCCGCCTGAGCCGAGTGTACAAGCGAGAGCGCGGAACAAGCGATAGAGAGGGCACGATCGGCCTAAGCGTTCGGTTTGTGACGCATCTATCTCTCTTCCGCTCCATCGGCCGGTGCGTCCGAGTAGAAGGGAGACAGCAGCAGCACACAAGCTACAAAGTGAAAGTGAAATTAACGAGTGCAAAAAAATGATAATTAATGGAAAAAAACTACTGCTTTGTATTAAACAAAATAATGATAATTTAGTAATAATAATTCAATTCAATTCATAAATGTATGCTGTTTTTCATCAATGTTTTCTTATGACGTTATCACGTAAAATTATCGTCCGTAAACCGGCTTTATTTATTTAGAAACTCATTTTCTGGATAAATCAGAAGACATATCCTCTTTTAGATGTTTAGTTAGCTGAATTATATTTACTACTACAACTTCTACTTTCCCTTATCCGCACCCATTGGTGCATAGGGCACTGCGTTGGTTCACCAAGTGCAGTGTATCTTGATCATTTTATTACGTGAAGGTAGGATGATCAGTCTTGCGCTTCAATACCTGTCCAAGGTATCACACATGAGTGCATGAGGTCTCGGGTTCGATTCCCGTAGGGGGTGAATCATATTTAATTTAACTTAATTCGAGTTATGTGTAAAAACTCGTAGTACAACCCGAAAACTGGTGAATCTACATCGTATTAGGAGACGATTTTGTAATATGACTTTTTAATCTGAGCTTGAAAAAAAAAAATTTTTCTTACAAAAGTTTTCAGTATTAAGTAAAATTACTCAAATTCTTATGAAAACGCGTTTTTTAATTTTGTTTTCTTTATGGATAGTATTAATTTGACTAAATACATGATATTTGATTTGCAAAAAAAAAATCAACCACATACTTTCTCTAAAACTTGGGGTCAAATAAAAAAAATATATTTAACTAAATCGTCTCCAAACCGTATGTAGATTCACTGGTTTTCCGCTTGTACATCGAGTTTTGTTACACCCTGTATACAGATATATATATATTGAATCACCAACTTGTTAAAATAATTATTACTAAACTTAAAAAATAATAAAACATTACGAAGGTCAGTGCCCAGTTATAAAATGAATTAATATACATAATTATAAACTCTATTAGAGAGTGGAAATGATAACCTTCATTTTGAAATAACATTTTACGTAATTTATCATCGTCATTGTTATTAATAAAACGCTTTATTTTCGTTGATTCCCGTTTAAATTAAGAACCAGTCTATTTTTACATTTAGCTTACCAACAAATTCACGAAAAAGTGTAGCATTTTCCCGTTTTCCCGTAAGTACATTATATCATGACACCCCTAATAAACTTAAGATTTCCCTCACGAAATCTAAAGCGTATCTTGCTTCGCCAGCAAAACTCGATACAGCCCACTAATTGAGTGAATTGGGGTTGGAGAGGTGGGACTACCCTCTTAACTTTGCTAGGGTGGGCGGAACTAAATATTTTCGTAAAAATATTTTGCGTGGCTGCTTTTTTAGTTTAATTTTGTGCAATCAGCATCACCAGTGATATTATGTTTATATACTATCAAGGACTAAGAACAAAATTACAAATTATATTATATGTGATACATAATATATAATATTAATTAATTAGTATGATATTATACTAAATGGAGACAGATTGAAGCAGGTTAAAGAATTTGTATATTTGGGAAGTATGTTTACAAGAGACGGAAATGTGGATAAGGACATTGAGAGAAAGGTTAGTGCCGGAAACAGAGTTAATGGTGCCTTACAATCGATAGTGGCAAATAAGAACTTTTCGAAAGAAGCAAAATTGGCAGTACACAACGGAGTTCTGGTACCAACCCTTATGTATTGTAGTGAAGCGTGGTGTTGGAAAAAGGTGGATGAAAGTAGACTGAATGCTGTTGAAATGCGATCTACGTGTGTTATGACTATGTATGATAGGTGTACAAATGTCGAAATTAGAGCAGAGTGCAAGGTAAGCACTATCGACTAAATTAAGAAAGGGCTTTTACGATGTTTTGGTCATGTGGAGCGAATGAGTGATGAAAGAACGGTTAAAATAAGTTTGAATGCAAGTGTGCCTGGACGTAGGAGCTGAGGAAGGCCGAGAAAGACATGGCATGACCAAGTACAACAAGTAATGGAAATTAGACATGTGAAAAGTCGGAATGACCGGCGTATGTGCATGAGAAGATATATGAATGTAGAGGAAGCAAAGGAAGTATGTCAGGACAGAGTGATATGGCGTTCTATCCTCTCTGCCTACCCCTACGGGGAAATGGCGCGATGGTTAATTAGTTAGTTAGTGTAATATATTATGTTTGTATGTAACATGTTTGTGATATTTAAATTAAAAATTCACAGTGGTGCATAGGGCATTGCATTTGTACACCAAGTGCAGTGAATCTCAATCATTTGCTACATAAAGTCAAGAATAAAGTCTTTAGGCCAGCCCAAGGGGTCACATATATATATATATTTTTTTTTTTCTTATATATCTGATGTAATAAAACATTTCATATGGATCCCGCCGGGAGTCATACCACTACGCCACGTTGAGGACAAAAATGTGATTATTTTTTGTGAGTTAAGCAGTAGTCCAGTGAGTAAATCCAAATGTGAATATACTCCAGATCAGTGGCTTGAGATTCGATTCCCCTTTTTGTCAACATTTAATCCTATTATCCATTACGTTTAGGTTAAAAATAGATGTAAATATTTTATTATTATTTTTTATTTACAGGCAGGCCACTTTTACAAGCGACGAACAGCATTGCTAAAATAGCGAAGAATCGATAAAATCCAATGTAAAGTATAAGTTCATTTTATTCTTTGGTTTTTTCACTGTTTTCGCTATCGTTGCTTGCCGCTCGTGAATTCCAGGTATCAAAATATTCATATTCAATATCTACTATGAGAGGAAGAAAGAAAAAACAAGATTAAAGTCTTAGGAAGAGATACGAAAAATTTTTCAACCGTGTTTTAAAACTATATCTATCCAAAAATAAAAATGGCATGTGTTTTCTCCATCCTAATGTTGCTCTAACATGTATTATTTAGTTGCCAAGCGCCCGCGCCCGGGGCACCAAATAGTCTCCACCCTAAGGGAAGAGATACCCTAAGGGAAGAGATACCCTAAGAATAATTTTCTCGTATAAATAATATGTTAAAGCAGGTGAGAAGTATTATTGCGTTAATGTAACGTTTCCCTTTATTTCTGGCTTCAATATTTGGAAAAACAGCCACAGGAATTAAAGAGGGATAAAAAACGAAAGAAGTAGACAATATTCCCAAAATAATTAATAAGTATAGAATTAATAGAGACGCATGTTTTCAAGGGCAGTTTAGAGGTGTCTAAAAAAAGGATAAAATATATGATTCCTTGAACTAGCCGGAATCTTCATGATGATCTTGTCTCCATGTAATGAAAATAAACAGGATATACTGCACGTGGTGTATCAACAATGTGCCCTATGCACCATTGGGTGTAAATAAGGGAGGAGAGTAGCAGAAGGGTGGTAAGCAGCCACAGGAATAAAAAGGGGTAAAAAGAGACACAAATCATCATCATACCATATCCGCTCCCTATGTGGAGCATATGGTAACCACAAACTGCCTCCAGGGCAAGCGATCGGCCGCTGGCTCCCGTGCATCCTCCCAAGTCAAGTCTAGTCGACGCAAACTGCCGACGAATTGTCAACAGTGGACGACCAGGACGCCGAGAGCCTGATGCCTTGTAAAACAGGCAAGCGTGGTGGCGGCTCTCGGGAGGCATACGTAGTATATGGCCTAGCCAGCCGAAACGCCTTCGCCGGATGACAGTAGATACCAAGGGTTACTGTGTCCGTCGCCTCGCCTCTGTGTTCCTCACAAATTCAAACCACCGCACACCTTAAATTCTTCTAAGACACCTATTCTCGCACTCAGAAGTCTGCTGTCTTGGGCCCTGGTTGGGTGCCACGATTCGCAGCCATAGAGGAGAACAGGTGTGATGCAGGAGTTCTAAAGGTGGCGTTTTGTTTTAACCGAGTAAATATCCGATCCCCAGACACAAAAGGTAGTATTTGACATTTCCAACAGATTTTGAGAGATGCATCAAAAAATGTACAGCCGTATCAAAAATTTTCAAATACTTAATGATTTCTTTCGCCTCGAGGTGTAGCAGTAGCGCGTTTGGCTGCGATAAATGAGGTCGTGGGTTCGGTTCCGAGCGGAATCAATATGACATATTTATTTCATTAA
>JAGVSP010002452.1:0-52707 GCA_022494985.1 Micrasema minimum | reverse complement strand
TGGCCACAAAAACAATCGCGATGAAAAAACAGGCATTAAATTGCAACATTCGATTGGTGCATTTATCTACTCGGACCTCTAAAGGCTGAAGAATCATGCAAAGTTGTACCATGCTACCAAAAAGATTAAAGCATAATATCTCACTCAGTTTTATCCTAGCGAGTTTATCAGACCTTTTCACAAAGTTGCATTTGATTTTGCTTCAAAGATAAAGATTAGATTTATGCGTCTCTTTCTATCATAATGCTTTAAAAAGAGAAGGGAAAATAATAAGTACCTATTCTTAGTATGAAATACTATACCGTTCATGCAAAAGCGTATAGTTTATATTATAAAGATGAAGCCGCGCAAATAATAATTGTATATAACGCATTTCAAGGTTAATTTATAATGATACATTATTTGAAATAAGCTTGTTAAGAAAATTGCTTCAACACACGTATAAGTTCTTAATGCAACTTACATAATACTTAAATAAATATTGTAAAAAGTATTTTTCCTATAGTAAGTTTCATGAATATTTACGAAGAAAAAAAAGGATAATAATGGAAAATAATGTATTCAAATTGTGCCAGACCGATCGAATCTACAAAAACCTAGATGTTATGCGTCTTGGCGTGACAATCAGTTTTTTTTAAATGATTTTTTTCATTAGGAAGAAATTCATTTATTCGAGATAACCAGTTACCGGTTTAACCACTTTCACAACATCTTCAAGCAATCCCGAATACATAGTTATCTATTACAAAATAAACTACTACAGTATAAAAGCCTATTTTCTTTGAATTTTTTTAGTCGAGCCGACATTTTGTCACCTAAAATAATTCAGACATAATTAGAATTGGGCATTTATGTAGAAAAAACTGTTTTAAAATACATTTAAAGCATGCATTGTCGTAAAAATTTTCTCTTTTGTTCACTAATCACAGTTAACCGAGGCTTGGATCTAAGCCTCCGTTTAATTTATACTCCTCGGTGTTATCTAGTACGTGAAATGTTATCTTACCAGCCGGAGAGCTTAAACCTACGAAATATTTATTCCACGGTTGCATTCGAGTTGAATGCCCAGACAGTATCGATTCGTTTTCCTAACGTTTTTTAGACGTCATTGTAAGCCTGAGGCCTCTGAATGCGTTTTTTTTTCAATTTCGTCTATAAAGAATTAGCGGAGCGCGCCATTTCAATAACCCGCCGCCATGTTGCATTGTATTTCTCCATGGAAACGAAACTCATATGACTGTCTCGTGCTCAAAGACTTTTAATCACAATTTCGTTTCACGTCACGCTAAAGGTGTTCGATTTTTTAAAACTATCGACCCACGTTTTAGGGATAAGGATATGATATCTAAACAAAGACAAACGGACATGTATCTGCATACTTTGTCAAGGGAATATTATGGATGTTTTATCCGGCTTTTACAGGACTTTTGGCTTGCGATAGTGTAATATTTTCCATTGTGGTATATTAACATACACGTTCACTCAATATCTATTTCGTTCCCGATGAGATATTTAATTAGAAATCAATTCACACTAGATAAAATACAAAAATATATGAAAAATTATTTAAACATCTTAAATCTTTAAATCGCTTAAAACATAAAATATGCTGTTTTTCTGCATAAATAATCGAATCCTTTAAAGTTGCACTTATTTTATTGATATTAATCAAAATCATGTTATAAAATAAAGATTCCTTATTTAATAGTGTTTCGTCATTAAGTGAAAAAAAATCTAATGTCTTAACCAAATAATCGATGACTTACGAGAAACCGGTTATCGATAAAACTAAATTATTCGATAACTGGATAATTTATTTAATAAAGTTGGCGCTAAGCGAAACTTTTAAGTTGGAAAAAGTTTAGGGAATTATATTTTTTTAAATGTATAATTTTAAATCCCCACTTGTGTGAAATATGTGCAAATATCATAAGATTGCATAGATTTCTTTTTTTATAAAAAAAAAAAAGAAAAAAAAAAAGATGAGAACTTTCAAAAGGTGTTAAGTGTTAGTGCCACTTGGCGCCTATGAAAGTTCCCGTTCTCAATTTCAAACATAAGATTAAATTAAGTAAATTTTCGCATCTTTTAGCGGTCTTATACAGACTTTGACACTTACATACTTTACAGTGAAAGCCCCACCCTTTCCCTAGAGTGTTTCAAAGACTATTGAGTCTTTTTTCAGTCCAGCACAAGTCTACCGATTTTTTAAAGCTAATCCGCGAAATTTAATAGATTCAGTTTTAACTGGAAACAGCGGAAGAAAGAAGGTTAAATACGCGACCAAAGGTACATACCTGATCATCACTATCATCATACCATATACGCTCCTCATGTGGAGCATGTGGATTCCACAAACTGCCTCCAAGACAAACCATCGGCCGCCAGCTCCCGCGCAACCCAGGTCAGGTCCACGTCCCGCAGTTCTGACGCAAACTGCGAAAATATACAATCTGGCATTTTCCCATGATTTCATTTAAAAATTGAATGGCAGTAAAATTTTTGACATTTAAAAAATTTGTAAATGGGAATTTATTTCCACTTTCTGGAAGTACCGTTGTAGATTTTATTTTTTAATGAAAAGTACTGTAGAGATTTATGATTATTATTAAATTTCCAATAATTGAAAATATTAAGGCAGATAGAAAAGTTATGTGCGTTTCTAGTTTACTTCGGTTACGTAGGTGGTTTAGATCAGAAGCACAAATGCGCAAATCTGGGAGCTGCGAGTCGATCGTATAGCTTGCAGACAGGTTGTAAATGTCATATTATGCTCCTTATAGAAATTGGATATGATCGAAAAACAAAATAATCAGAAGATTGGTCGAAACGCTTTTGAATTTTAGATATTAATAAGGATATCGACTTTCATCTATTCCGTTTTTTTATTTAAAAAAAATAGACAATTAGATCCTTACAATTTCACATCTCAACAGAGACGAGAAATTTGGAAGGGAATATGGATATCTAGGCGCTTACAGGGCTTATGACCTGTCATTGGCTGGGTTAAGTGGCCACTTGATGTATTACAACATTTCCCATTACACCTAGTATTTGATATCCATATCTGCCAATATACAGTAAAATGGCGCGATGCTTCACATGTAAACACTCTCTGTCATCCATTGAGAAAATTGCTAAGCATTTTAGCAGAAACCTTTATGATTGCAAGTGAGATTCTTACCGAATTATATCACCTTTTTGGTTTAACTGGTTTGGCTTAACAAATTTTTGGTTAGCGACAACTTCACTCTGCTGGCGGCCATTATTATTTGTTTGACAACAGACGCGTAACGGTCACTTTCGTCGCTTTGCTAGTAAATAACGTGGATACTTCCTGATTTCAATCATCAAAAACGGCAATGGTGAATTGTAGTATGCTTGGTTGTAGCAGTAAGAGTGTCAAAGGTGTTAAAGGAGTCACATTTCACAGGTAATTGATTTCGATAAATAATTATTTTGATTTACATTGATTTTGGCATATATTGTCCTAACATGGGTATTATTTGTATAAAAACTTTCCTTTTATCAACATATTTACATTATTTACCAGTTTTTCTTAATTTAGGTGATCAATTTGTAAATTAAAGTATGTTTACTGTTGATAGTGACAGTTGATTTCTGTCGATATGCCAAGGCCGCATTAGGCATTTGTAAAAACATTGGCATTTGTTTTGCTGCAAACTATAGCCAACTTCGTGTTTGACAATCATAGAATGGTTTTTGACCGTTAGGGCCCCTCTATAGCCTGCGCGTCATTACTCTAAGATTTGGACACACTCAAAATGTTGTTTATAATTAGATCCTTTTTCACGGGTAGTAAGTTCTTTTTTGGTAAAATAAGTATTTATTGGTCAAAAGCTGGTAAGTCGGTATTCGATTTCAAGCCTTTTGAATGTTTTCTGTATTATGGACAGAAAACTGTACAGTTTCTTGTGCAGTTTGCAAACTGTCACGTATAAAACAAAAACTGTATGGAATGTTTAAATTACCTGACAGATAATGTTTTTTTATGTAAACGTTTAAGTAGATATTGGTATATTGTAGGTTTTTAAAAACGTAAAAAAGAAATAACATATTTACATTATTAGCTATATATACGATTTCCAGTGCGCAAACATGCGATAATAACTTAAAAAATACACATATTTAGCGTGTCTTTTGACATACTGTACAGTTTTCTGTCCCGTATAAAGTGTGCATTAGAATAGTTTAAAAATGATTAAATGTATTGAAAAATTAAATTATCATAATATAACTCTGTTCCTTTCACAATATGGTTCATTATAAGTTTTAGACAACATGACTATTAAATCTATAAAAAACTATCCAAATGTAATCGGTTTCATAACACTGCATCAAAACACCGCTAATTTTACATAAATTATATTTTACTAACAATATATTAATTTTACTTATAGATTCGGACAAAAGTAATGTTTATTATGTAAATATAAAATTTCTACTATTATTGATATCCCAACAGAGATAGATAGATACTCTGGAAACGAATGTGGATTATCTAGGCGTTTACAGGGCTTATAACCTGTCATTGTCTGGGTTAAGAAGCCAGTAATTTGTCTAAAAGTATTTATACACATTCAAAATGTTGACGAAAAATCTGATTAAATAGATGTTTTTTCCTACTCATGACACATTGGGTTATCATGGATGAGGTGGCGGGTTATAGTCTCAACGGGGTCAAATTAAAACACTTATTTCAATGTGGTTTTTCATATGAAAAATATATATTTGAGACCTAAGACTAGTGTATTAATTTGTATTAATTTGTATTCTTGTTTTTTATATATTAATGTACATTAATAGAGAAGAAAAAAAAGAGAATTTCGATATGGAGACACTGAGGGATCGTAAGGGTGGCGGCATCATGATTTTCTTTTGACTTGATCGATGCTGTCGCCTTCTTGACTTAATTTCACTTGGAAACTTTGGCCCTGCAATTTGCTTATGCATTTCCAACAGCAAAAATTTAAAGTCCTGCATAAAAAAACGTGGCTGACAGAGAGTCCCCAAGGACTCTATAACAGTCGCGGGTCGCGTGTGGAGGAGGGATCGATCCCTCAGTAACGCTGAAGACTTTTTTTGACTGATTTTGCCTTCTTGTGTAACAAATAGTCAAGCTGCAATGCACTTGGTGGACCAATGCAGTGCCCTATGCACCATTGATGTGGTTTTTTATTTAGTTTTCATCATATACAATAGGTGTATTTATGAAAAAGTTACTTTAATGTTCCTTCACACCATATAAAAAAATATATACATGTTGCTGGCTTAAACTCGAGAATTGACGCAAAATATTTATATTGTTTCTTAAATATAGGATACCTCCAATATTTAAAATGGCATTATAAGCACAACAGATAACTTGTCCGACTCTTTAATAACTGTGCAAGAAAATATGAAAGAAGTTGTGGTAGAATCAGATTGTGTTTCAATTTACGGTTCATTTACGAGGACCATAATGTTTTCTCATAAGAATATATAATGTATCTAAGATTGTATATTTTATATCAAAAATTCATGTGTAATAACTCATCTTGATTCGACTAAAATAACAATAAATTATTTCCAACAAAACATCTCTAGCCATTTATAGACAATTCCGAGTTGCATTGTGTTTGCAATTATACGTCCGTGGGTTTTGATGCCTTTTTTATGACAGATATATTCTGAATCATTAATGCAGTTTATGTTAGCTCCAAACTCTTGCAAACTTAATCGAAGTTGAAGATTGTAGGTCCTTGGTACTACTACATATAACGCTACCCAAAGGAAGATAGAATTGTAAGGAATAGCACTAAAAATTACAATACAAAAACTTGAAGAGGTACGATGTTATTTTTTAAATTTTTATTACTAGACAAATTACCAGGTTTATGTAACCCTAAAAATTGACATCTAAGGCCAATAATAAATATGTCCTATGTCATAAAACATAAACCTATGTCCCTTTTGCAAACGTTGGCGTTGTAACAATACTTCAAACACAGTGCTGTGATTGGTTGGGGATCTACCAACTCTTAGAAAAAGTGGCACAAGAACATCCTTGCGCTGCCCGTACTTCGATCGACTTTCCGAAGTATTTCGATGAAAAGCTTCGCGGGAGTGTAGAGCAGCTAACATTAAACCTAGCACTGCAGACATTGATTCTTGGCATTTCTGTAATTCTAGTAGACAAATAAGATAATTTTTAGGTGACCTACTATCGACGTTTCATAGGTAAAAGAATGTAGTGGCAAAGAAATTAGAAGTTACTTTTCTAAGACGTACTTTATTTTAATTACATTTAAACAAAAAAAAACAACTAAATATAGTTAATAAAATTTGACCTCACTGTAACCCACGCCGAGGATTAATTTTACTTGAAAAAAATATTTTTTTTACGTAAAATGGATCCGTGTGTGTATTTAAATATAAATATGTAAAATTGAGAAAAATAAAAATGTACTGTAAAAATGGTTATGTGCTTGGTTGTATAATTTTGTTTATTTCTACTCCACCCACCTCTATTATCCAATTTGACATGGCATTTTTGAAAACAAGTTGTTGTTTTATTGTTCTTAGGTTTCGGAATTGTTTAGAAATTAAAATGTGTGAAAAAAAAACTTTTGGCTGCCTGTAAAGTCGGTTTTACGGACGATAATTTTACGTGATAACGTCATAAGAAAACATTGATGAAAAATATCATACTTTTATGAATTGAATTGTATTATTATTACTGAATTATCATTATTTTGTATAATACAAAACAGGAGTTAATTGAAAATTACAATTTTTTCCATAAATTAATTTTTTTGTGTGCTGCTGCTGTCTCCCTTCTACTCGGACGCATCGGCCGATGGAGTGGAAGAGAGATAGATGCGTCACAAACCGAGCGCTTAGGCCGATCGTGCCTCCCTATCGCTTGTTCCGCGCTCTCGCTTGCACACTCGGCTCAGGCGGAACGTGACAATGAGTCATGCTTTTTCGTGTGTGCAGCCGGCGTTCATCGATTTATTAGACGTTATCACGTCAAAATCATTGCTCGAATGTTAAATTCCAGGGAGAAAACTGAGGAATACGTTTGTATGAGAAAGCGGCCGCGAGTCACGTGGTGGATTATGCTCTTAAGGTTAAAAATATAAGCCAACAGTCATTGATTCAACCGTAGTATTATAATAATATTATTATTTGATAAACATGAACACGTGTTTTTTTCGCTTCCCATTGACGATACAAAGTGATAGTCAGTATTGCCGAAACCCCCTTCCTGGCAGTTTGCACCTGAATAAGTCCGTTGTGCTTTTCTAGGAATTAATTGGCCGAATCGGTATTCTAGGAAACTTCTAGAACGGCTTGCGTTCTCATGAAAAAATGCTCAAAAAACGCCCCGCGTGAAAAATATGTTTTTAGATTACGTTGGTTAGAGCTAGTTTACTCGAAGAAATCTGTAGGCTCAAAAAAGAGATGAGCCCTTGAGCTTGGAGAGGAACGTTCACTTTTTTATTTAAATATTATCAAGGATTACATAATTTAGAAAATAACTTTTTAATACCAATGATATTACATTTTAAAAATATAACTGTAAGTATTTAATCCTTTTTAATGATCCCTACTCCTTACTTAATCCAATTACCTTTGTCACTTTTCCTGTCTTATTTTTTTGTCTCTATTAACTTCCTAAAGAATATAATCACTGATTTTCTTTTGTAAAAGCCATTATGGTGTAAAATAATTAAGTACAAGATAGAAATAATAAAACGTGTGTTCCTACCTGATGCAAAATTAGCTTTGCTGTACGCCTTTCACGGAGTAATGTAAATATTGTATCTTCTATACAAATTTATGGGACAGATTGTCCCGGTCTTTTTCTTTTTCTTCTCCATTTCACCAAAATTCTCGTTTATGCTAGTTCTGATTTAGGTGTCAACGTGTTGACATTACGAATTGGCGACCGGATACTTATTGCGCCTATTTCTCGTATAAACGAGCCCTTAGTCCAAGTGTTTGAATTTGGCCATGATTTTTTGCGGTGGCATTTTTAATACACTGCGTGTTTATTTAGCATGAGAATCCATGTTTTTTCTGATTTAATCCAAGCCCACAGGTTTCGCCGAATCTTCTATCCCACGTACGAAATATAAAAAAAACGTTGTACGTAATAACGAGACTCTCGTTTATTTATAGGTCTGATTTATTAATGATAAAAAGAGTGTATTGTTATGAATACCTTACGTATTTTTTTTTATTAACTCTGTACAACACAAACAATTATTAATCATTTTTAAACCTTTGATAAAATTGTTTAAAAAAAAATGTAGATGATGAAGTGTTAATGAAACAATTCTTATTTTTCCATGTAGCTTTGTAATTAAGAAAGGGCTTTTACGATGGTTTGGTCGTGTGGAGCGAATGAGTGATAAAAGAACGGCTAAAAGAAGTTTAAATGCAAGTGTGCCTGGATGTAGAAGCCGTGGAAGGCCGAGAAAGACATGGCATGAACACGTCAAGTACCTGAAAGTGGTCATGTGAAAAGTCGGAAAAATCGGCGTATGTGCATGAAAAGATGTATGACTGTAGAGGAAGCAAAGGAAGTCTGTCAGGACAGAGTGGTATTGCGTTCTATCCTCTCTGCCTACCCCTACGGGGAAATGGCGTAATGGTTAGTTAGTTAGTTAGTTTAACTTTGTGGTTAGTATGTTGGGCTACCACAAATGATCTAAGGTCCAGGACTCGATTCCCGTGGGGTGAATGAGAAATATTAAATTGGAATTGTGTTTTTACAATAATAATATATATTATGATGCCTTAGAGAAAATACACCCTTTCTGAGTCTTTTTTCAGTCTAGCGCAACTCTACCGATTTTAATCTTCATGATTAATCTTACAACCATAACTACTTCTCTCCATTTCCGCAGCCAATGGTGCATAGGGCACTGTTATTACACCAAGTGCAATAAATCATTGGTACTGACACCAGTGCAATGTGCAGTGAGTTTTGACAATTTCTTTTATGAAGGGAAGATGGCGTAAGATCATATGTTTTAATAAAACCAATTAAACAAATTCATAATTAGTAATTATATTGTCTTTGTTTATTTATAAAACGACTTAGTATACTCGTTTTAAATTCATGGGCATCGAGATCGCACTGTGAAATATACCTGATAAACATTTTTTCAGCTTATGTCTAGCTTTTTTTGCGACCTAAAATTCTATAATATGTATTTTTTGTGGTCTATTCGCAAAGTGCTCTATGCGTGGTCCAGTCTTGCACATTAGTATTTTTTCAGCCTAGGCGGCCATGCACAAAAACCTAACCTCAATAACCTATCGGTCAAAACACGTTTTGCCGCTCTTTTGTACGTCAGTGATGGCGCGAGTGATTTTGCAAGTCCATGCACACTAGCGCCAGTGGCCGCCAAACGGTAAAACAAATAACTAAATTAAAAAAATCTAAGATAAAAAAGAAAAATATTTTTTCTTAAAATTTCTACAAAAAGTGCTTTAGCTATAAAAAGTAAGATTTCGGACAGAGCTGCTATTTTTCAGGATAAGAAAGCATAATTTATTCAACAAATATAATTCAGTCTGGTTTGGCCGATGGGTTTGGTTTCTCGGAGCTTGCTAGGATGATTTGTGCTAGTTATTCTTGGAACAAGTTAAACAAGTTCTTGATTCTACTTCTATATTCATTTGTCTATGCCGTCCTCTATCCCTATCTATGGCACTTCGCGGGTAGTCTATAAATTGCAACAATATCGCATCCGCTCAAAAACCCGCACGCATATTCGCAAAAACACTTATCTTAATCTAAGCGCATCTTATAATCGCACCCGCATTTAAAATCAACTTTGAACTCTGTAGTACCTTCATCTATTTTTTTTATTTTATTTTGTTAGGAACAATAACAGACAATAGGATAAAAAATGTAATACAAAAAATATTTTAAAATATGCCTAGGTAGACCAATTGCCCTTTAAAATTGTTCACATCGTGCTTAATGAGTTACATACACACAATGATTAAGTAAATATAAATATAAGTAAATATAATGATTAAGTAAATATAAAAGCAAGAGTGTTACAATCTCAAGAACAACCTTTTCTTGAACCCGTCTACGGAGCTTCCGAAGATGTCCATACCTTCAGTGCTGTCCCTGTGTATTACGTTGTACTCTCTGCACATACGAGAGAGAGGATTGTAATACCCTCTATTGGAGGAAAAGCGCTCAACTCTGAAAATGTCTGGATTACGCAGTCGTAAATTGGCACGCAGACCGATTTCGCTTATTAGCGTTGTGTCAAGGTGACTATTTATAATTTTATGCAAACAAGTGAGATCGATTACTTTTCTCCTTTTTTCTAAACTGTCCAGTTTAAAGAAATGTAATCGGTCTTTATAGTTGTGTAATTGCGACTCGCTCCAGATCTATAGGCAAGAGTTCTATTATGTACTTGTGTCTGTATTGAAATCTTGTGATCCGTTTTGTGTTTTTGTGAAGTTATTTTGAAGTGAAGTGCAGGAGAGATGATCTCTTTCCCATTTCCAGCGTCCATAATACAAAAGGTAGGGGCAATTTTTTACTGAATTGATAACTACGATATTGAATCGGCAATTCTGAACAAGGATAAGTTAGTTTTCATAACGGTAAATAAATTAAGAATTTTCTTCATTCCATGACCTTTTAGTTGTTACTGAATTGTTCTCCAGTTAAAAGTTCTTCGGAAAGTTGAGCAAAATATGGCAAACGTCATAAGATGTCCACTTAGGTAGTAACGAATGAATAACCATCAATATAACACGCGTAACGTGAAATTCACAAAATTTGCAGTACTCTCATCGTAAGAAGTAGGTTAGGAACGGTTGCTTCAAATTACGTCAAATTGAAGTATCCGTCAAATCGTTCGTTAACATATAAATTCAAACGATAACGAACGATTTGGCGGATACTTCAAGTTGACGTAACCTGAAGGAACCGACCCTTACTATTGCGAATGAAATCTATAATAATATAGTCCACTCCTTATGCGGATTATTCTACATTTTGCGTGAACTGCATGGTACCTACATATTAAATTTACTTAAATGTTTTGTTGAATCCAGGTAAGCATCTTTGTACATTTCATACCAAAATTTAAAACAAAGGACATAATTTATAGTACTTGTAAAAATGTGTTTACCAACTTAACAACAGATTCGCGAACCGGATGTAGCGAACATTTGCCAGCCCTGTTGTTGTTACAATGGAATAATTCTGGCGTCCGTTAACCAAAAAGGCGGGAGAACGAACATAGTGACTTCCTGCAACTTGTAATAGGTCGGTATTAGAATCCATCCTTTTTTTGCATCAAACCGGTCGGCGAATCTTTTTTAGGATACTTTACATGACCAAATGCCTCTCAATTTGCTTTTTTGCATCTGCTCAAAGTGCAAATGCGTTAGTTGTGAACAGGATTAACAAGTTCTATCAATTTATCAGCAAAGTCATTAAAATAAATCATAATTAATTCAACCACGCATATAAAAAGTGCTGTAACTAGGTTCAAAAAATACTTAACCATTTTTATTGGTATGCAGTTCAAATCAGTCGGAAGCTTTTAACAAATCACTTTATATCTTTCTTTAATTTATCATATTTTGAAGAGATAAAATCAATTTAAATGTGGTAAAACACATTGATTTTTAATGTTTCAGCAAGTTTTCAGAATTTTCTGAAAGAAAATTAAGTACAGACGAAATTTCTCTTGTTGATTAAAGGCTGATTTAATCACAAAATTGTGTTTTAATTAAACAAAAAAAATTCATTATGCAAAAGTTATTTCTTAATTTTCACTAGAAAATATAGAATTTTTTATGTTTAATACGTAAAATGCTTTTGAGGGTATAATGTTTTAATTTATCTACTTTAAAAAATTAAAGATATTTTTTAAATAAAAATATTTTCAATGTCTGTTGTAGTTTAATAAAAAAATCCTCAATCTAAAGCTTAAGTTGATATCAATTTTCTTCCTGACTTTTCCTTTTCCTGCAAAATCCTTTCAACTTTTTACACAAGTCAAATATTATACTATTAGTGTTTTTTCAGAAGAGATAATTTATTTATTATCTTAATGTCTTGAAACTAGCAAGCTTTATCAGATCTTACGACCTATACGAACAAGCATAAGTTTTAAAAAAGGAACATGAATGTGCCTTATCTGTGCCAATATCTAACACCCAGTGATGGACAAGTGCGAAATATTTCATTCATTTGTCAAATGACCTTGATTTTAAAATCTTTTTTCAAAGTAGTTTTACTAGGGGCGAAATAGGGATGTGCTTAATTTGTAAAAAAGATGCATGTGCCTGAATCTATCTAACACCCAGTGATAAAACAAGTGAATTCTACTTCATTTGTTAAATGACCTTGACATTAAATGTATTTTCTTAGTAGTTTTACTAGGTGCGAAATAGGGATGTGCATTGTTTTGTAAAAAAAATCACGCAAGTGCCTGAAATCTTTTATGGAGTATTTATAATGCACACGTTTGAACCGGGTTGAATTGAACATTGGTAGATTCGGGAACTCCGAATTGGAATATCTAAGTTCGAATCCCACTCCGGCACAAATTGTTTCCGGTTTTCTGGCACAGTTTCCGACTATTTGAATGCAGCCCTGAAATCGAAATATTTGAGTATATCATAACTCATGTGTTTTTTTTCTTAAAAAAATTGATCTGGGGTAAAAATGACAGAAAAAAGACATGAGTGAGTCAGAGACACATGAATTTACTTTATTTGTTAAATATCCTTGATGCTGAAAATAAAAATAAATCTGATTAGCTTTACTATGGACGAAATAAGGATATGAATAATTTGTTAAAAAAACAATTCAGTTAATGAATCTACGTAAAAACAAATTATTGCATCTGCAGTAAACTTATAAGAGTGTTAGACTTTACCTTACCAAGTCAGTTACAGACAAGTGTACCTACATAATTATGTAGTGTGATAGCCATGATTCTAAACGTACAGATACCTTAAAAGGTATATATTCTACTGAAATTGGCAAGTTTTACCAGGGACAAATTAAGTAGAAATATTTGTCCGCCTCGTAGCATAGTGGTAGCGCATTCGGCATGAGGTCGCGAGTTCGATTCCCGTAGGGGGTCAACATGAGATATTTATTAACATGTACTTTCATATTAATATTTCACGTGTGATACCTTGGACTGGTATTGGAGCGTAAGACTGATCATCCTACCTTCATGTAATAAAATTATCAAGGAGCACTGTACTTGGTGTACCGATGCAGTGCTCTATGCACCATTGGGTGCGGATAGGGGAAAGAAGTAGTATTTAAACTAGTTAGAGTCAAATGTGATATTTTGTTACGCCACAGATTTTTTGGTCATGAGAGTAGTATGTACTTACGCAGTTATGCCATTGTTGCACTAAATGAGCGGAATACGACTTTCAAAAGAGTTTTTTTAGCTATTAGCCATACTTACCGATTGGTTATTCTATTAGTTGCATGCACAACAGTTAGTCCATACACCGGCTAAATAATGCATGACATTACAAATTAAAGCATCGGCGATCGGAAAGTAAAATTTACATATGAGTGGTGTACATTTCACGATTGTAAGAACCGTTTTTGCTTCAATGCAGCCAAATCTTCTCAGACTAGACCAAAATGCCTGAATAATTTGGCAAATAATGTGTTTGTAATTATACAAAGAAACTGCGACAAGCATAACGGAAGGTAAACGAAACTTTTCAATTCTGCACTGTGCAAAAAAATGTTGCCTCAAACGCAAATATGCACGCCTATTCAAAGGATGCGATTGAAAAAAATATTTAGAAAAAACTAGCTTAGAGCACATAGAGTCATTGTGAATGCAATATCTCGTATGTGTAACAATAGGGATTAACGGGTCATAGTAATATTTGTTTGAAACAAGTCTCTTATAACATTATCTATGTTTTAAACAAAAACTAAAACGACGTAATATTAGTTATATCAACGCATTTGTTATATATCAACGCATTTGTTTTTTTACATCGCGCATCGCCTGAAACTTTCAGTAGGCCGAAAAGTAGAGGGCAAATTAATAAACAAACAAAAAAAAATTACAATATTTAAAAAAACGTTCCAAATACGGGAATGCTTGTACTTAAAAAACCTACAATTGGTAGAGAATTATGAAATTTTCAATAAAATTTAAAAAAAATTACAATACCTGACATTACCGTCAATTAAAAATATATTACTACCACTATTTTCTTTATCCGCACCGGATGGTGAGCATTGGTACACCAAGTGCAGTGAATTTTAATATTTTTTTTTACGAAGGGTAGAAGATTAATGTTAAACTTAAGCGCCAGTTCAAGGGATCATAATTTCATAAATATAATATACTCGTATATAAAATGCATGGATTATAATTAAAAAGTATTGATGAAAAACGAACAGAGCCAGAACCTGGCGGCATATTTTCCTTTTTATCAAAGTGACCTTGAAAAACCATTTTCAAATATTTTAATAGGTTTCTGTTACGTTGCTAACGCTTTCAGTGCAAGTTTTAATATCCTTATCACTGTAAATTTGGGCCAGCTCCTTGAGCAGGTTTAAAGGTGAATGTGTTTATGACAATCTTAGAGCCGAGACAGTGATAAAGGCAATGAAAGCCGGGTTTGAACCGGGTTGTGGGTCTAGTGGTAGATTCGAGGATTCCGGATTAGAATCTTTAGGTTCGAATCCCACTCCACCACAACTTGTTTCCTGCTTTCTGGCACAGTTATTTCCGACTATTTGAAAGCAGCCCGAAATTGAAATATTTGAGTATATCATAAGAGCTCAAATGTTTCTTTTAAAAAAAAAAAAAAAAAAAAAAAAGCATTTGGTCGCGTATATCTTTTGCGCGTATATCTATCGCGTATATCGTCGCGGTCTTTTCTTCCGCATTTTCCAGTTAAAACTGAATCAATTAAATTTCGAGGATTAGCTTTAAAAAAATCGGTAGAGTTTTACTAGTGGACTGAAAAAAGACTCATTAGTCTTTAAAACAGTCTAGGGAAATGGTGGGCTTTCACTGTAGTGCAAGTACTTATTTTGTCACACAAGAGGCATTGCCGTTGCAACTACGATAAGTTATTCGGCGTGCTTTTTTCTACTCATATTTAGAATACACTTTTAAAATACAAATTGCATTGGCCGCCTGGCGGGTGAAGAAAAAAACTTGTCTGGTCTATTCATTTGCAGAAACAAAAAAAACAATTCTGCAGTTTCAGTGGCGTGCAAAAATAACCCGTCAATCCTGTTCCAGAAGAAAAAAGGATGACTTTTTTTTCTAAAAAAGATTTACATATTCGGTAAGACGATTGGTCCTTTTGGAAGGATTGTACAATACTAAGTCGAAATTGAACGCCTGGAGAAAAAATAAGTTTTCATATTGCATATATTTTGCACTTTTTATTTCGTGCCTGCAATTTGTGGTCATCTATCTCTAATAAATTACAGTTATTATATATTATGGTAATAATGATTTTTAAAAAAACAAACATTTATGTTGATTCAATATCTAATTTGTAAATATAGAGTGAAAAATCATTCAAACTTACATTTTCCTGTTACGCTTATAGCACTGCATTGCTACATATTAATTATATTATTACGAGTAGAGGCTTTTATAAAAACTTAAAAGAAGGAAATTATAATCGGCTATAAGTAGTAAACTCTTTCAATTTTTGCCCACAATTAAAAAGGGGAATATCGGGGTTAATCACACATTGAATGATCATTATGTATACAGAAATGACAATTCCATACAAGCTCGTTCAATATTCGGTATTTTTAAAAACTTTGTACTGTTGCGGTAGGAACTTGTCAAAAATCTCAATTTTATTATGCCTTAAAAAAATAATCAAGCAGTTCTTTTAATGCAATCGAATTATTTCTTTCGTATAAAAGTTTACTCTATCTACATTGCCAACAAAAGACGACAAGATCATGGGCACCAATTTAGTTTAACCCTCGGTGAATCATTTTGTCTTGTCTACATGGAGTAACAAAACTCGTAGTAGGTACAACCCGAAAACTGGTGAATCTACATCATAATATTACTTTCGATTCTCGTAAAAGCTTTCATAAGTACCTACGGCAGATTAAGTTAAATTTCACAATTTCTTATAAAAATGCAGTTTTATTCGTTTGTTTTCTCTACGGATAGTATTAATTTGTCGAAATAAATGATATTTGAAAACAATTTTGCAAAAATTTAATGAAAAAAAACTTCTTTCTCAATTTTCTCGAAAACTATGGGTCAAATCAAAAAACTTTATTCTTCAAAATAGACTCCAAATATGACGCAGATTCACCAGCTTTCCGCTTGTACGTCAAATTTGTTACACCATGTAAAATATCAATCTATGATTGCGCTTAGTCTAGGGTGGACGTGGCTTGGGCATGTACTTCGGATGCTTCGGGAGAGCCTCAACCCGAGCTGCCTCTTTTTTATGCCTGCGGGATCCTGCCGTCCTGGTATACCATCGACGACAATTGGGTTGTTCCCGATAGCATGAATATCTTTGAAAACGTTATAAATATTTTAAAGTATATTTTTACAATTCCAACGATATAAAACACAATGATCAAAAATGTTGTTTTCATTTATAAATGTATGTTTTAAAAAACACGAAATTACGAGTGACTTTTAACGCCCGTTATTGGCTAATGACGTCATACCCGTCCATTATAAAAGGCGGGAAATTCATAACGAAGTCAGCGCCCATATTGATGTGACGTCATACCGCATGCGCGCTAAATGGAGGATTTTGCGAGCGATTTGAAAAAGTGCTATTTCAAACCGCGCTAGAAAATTCATATGACATCGTAAAAATTAAAAAAAAAATTCCTTGATATTGTAATTTTTCAATTAATTTTTTGAAATAAAAAATAGAAAATCTGAAAGAACCCAATTCTTCGGATGTCCCCAGGGGAGCTGATGGATGCAGAAATTACGTGGGAAGAGGCGAGAATAGTCTTCTAGAGGTATCTATTGATGTCCGCATGCGAAAGTGGTAAAAGAAGTGGAAGTGTATATATGATCAGCCAGTTAACTATAATAGATACAAGAGTCATAAACTCCCTCACAAATCTGCAACACTAAATTGTAGGCACAATTTACAGTAACATCATTGATTAATTTACTATTTTACCACACATCATAATAATTTCAATTGTGAAAATGCCTAATAATTAACGTCAACGTTTAAAAGTAATTATAAATGGCAAAAAATAAAATATGCAAGTCTGCCCGTGTACACTACCATTTAACGTATTTTGGAGGTCAAACTCGCATCTCACCACTATTAGAATGCAAAATATTATGTAACGTTCCAAATTTGAATTTCAAATTTGCAGTTTTTTTTACTTTTTTCTTTGTTGCGTCTGTTTGTGTTCCGTAAACCAGTATCTACCTCGTCTAGGCGTCATTTTGAGACTTTTTTCTTTCTCAGCTTAATTTTATAAGAAGTCGTTTAGTCAGTATACTTTTTATTTTTATTTTCAGTGTTACTTAAAGTCTTAAAGATTTTTTTTTGTTTTTCTTTTTATGCTGTATCATTATACATAATGCAAAAAAAAATTTAACGTATATATATTTATTTACAACGTGCATAGTATTATAAATATCTTTAATTAATAACGTATGCTGAATTTATTATAAAATGCACGCGTACGCGAGTACACGCTGAAAAATGCTATCCACAATTCCTGTTAATTTCTCTTCAATGTCGCCTCTCCATTGCGACCCTGACTGACCGCGGATGCTCGGGTGGATATCTGGGATGGGGAGCCTGGTGAGGCAGTTGCCGGTCTCCATACGGGTGGTAGTAATTACTTATAAATAATGATCGGGGTCGAAACTAACGTTTCCCTACCACTGTTAATTTGGGCCGACTCTGGTTGGCTTGAGTGATGGAAACAATGACAATTATAATGCACAAGCCGAGACACTGGTAGGGGAATTAAAATCGTTTGTTCGCGTACATAACGTAAATTCATCCGTATTTTTATCACACTGACAATCTTAAAATCGCGGTATACCTTGTTGGAAAAATCGTTGTGCAGGAGCTCAATCACAGATATACTATCGACGTAGTTAAAAACGTGCTAACCGCGTGCTAACGCTAAACATTTGACTGATCACAATAAACATACGTTCACACCACGTTCGCCGTTGCCGAGCATTGCCGAGCGTTGTCGAGCACCATAGATGATAATAAATATCGCGGCCAAACGTCAAACGTCAAATCAAGAAAGTCAGCGCGCGTGTCGGATTGTTTATTATGTCGACTGCTTTTCTCAATATTTGGCTTGCCGAACGCCGGCTAAATGCAATACGGCACTCGAGAAAGATTGAATGAAGATATGTGCGAAGAATATATATCTCGGGAAAGGGCTCGCGACATGATGCGCTCGTTTAATAATCCCGATCGATAACTTTTAACCCGTGTTCCATTGTGATCGCAAAAACGTTAAACATCCATGGGTAAGAAATCGTTATCACGTCGCTTATGACCGCGTCGATAGTGATCTGTGATCGAGCAACTGGACTGAAAAAAGACTCGAATAGTCTTTAAAGCAGTCTAGGGTGGGGATTTCATTCATTGTATCCACACCCAATGGTGAAAAGGGCACTACATCAATACACTGAGTGTAAAGAATATAGAATCCATATTCTCCACAGCGGATACAGTGTGAAGATGACCTGTTTCATTTTGCATGGTGAGAAAGTAGAGTAAAGCGTCCTGCAAATTTTGGCATTCACTAAAACGCTCATTATACTAGTTGCATTTAACTATTTTCTATAAGTCTTTGTCTTGAGCCCGCTATTTGTGGAAGAAATGACTGAATCCGACGGCTTATGGCCTTTTGTTGCGTGCAAGTTACTAATCGTAATGGGTTGCTGTTCGCTGGTCGCTGGTCGCTGGTCGCTGGTCGCTGGTCGCTGGTCGCTGGTCGCTGGTCGCTGTGCAAATTGTGTGTAGATTTTTTTGTTCCGAGGTCAAGAGTCTAAAACCGAGCGGTTTCATTCTGACTTGGTCCAAAACAGCATAAAATTTAATTATATTTGGAAAATCATGTCGACGCGACGGTTGAAAGGAAAAAGTTACCAAGCGACATAATATTATGTGCTAAGGAAAATGATACCAAGCGACACGGTAATAATATTATGTTACTTTGTATCATTTTCCTTTCCACTGAAGATTTATGTATGTCTTTTCAGGTAGTACATATTACTACTACTACTATTTTTCCCTTATCCGCACCAAATGGTGCATAGGGCACTGCATTTGTACACCAAGTGCAGTGTATCTTGATCATTTTATTACATAAATACAAGGCGGCCTCCGTAGCGTAATGGCTAAGACGCTGGACTCACGATACGGAGACTCCGGGTTCGATTCCCGGTGAGAACACTAAAATAAAATGTGATTTTTTTCAAGTCCGGGTGTGATGTTGTTCCCCTCTGGAATTGGATCTCCTGGCCTGTTGAGGTGGTTAAACAAAAAGGTGATCAGTCTTACGCTTCAGTACCAGTCCAAGGTATCACACATGAAAATTACATGTAAATATATATAAATGTACCTATCACAGCAACTAATTAACATATTTTTTATTCAATTTAAAGAAAAAAAAAGTTTTTACACACTTTATAAGGTGATGTGTGTGTATAGGTATATTTATATGTGAGGTAAGACAGTTTTTTGTTTTGGATGTATAGTTCGATTAGGACAACATACTACTACATACATACTTAGTCTTATTCTCTCTCAAAGGTTTGCTTTAGTACACCGAGTGTAATAATTTATCTCGATTATTTAAAATAAAATATTGTTAGTCGTCATTGTAATGGGAGTAAGTTATGTAAAAAATAGTTAAAAGGTATCTGCATCATTAAAAAAAAAAAAAATTGCCATTTTTAAAATACATAAATCACAAACGCATAATTTATACACCACCATCAGAATGGAGCCAAAATTATAACATCTTATTCTGATGCATTACTTTTTAAATAATTATATTATAACACCACTTCGTTGTTTAATAATTAAGATTTAAGACCCCAGCTACTTTTTAACGTGAGTTCAGAATAGGCCAGTAGTGATGCTTAATGCGTTTGGTCTAGTCATAGAGCCTACTAACGGGGTGTATCATTAACATCGTAATTTTCGTAATAAAGATGAGAATATTATTAAAATGACGTCATTTCGGCGCGTTTGATCTTTCGAGGTAGTATTCCATCTGCCTAATTTGAATTAATTGCGCCAATGTATATATTTATAGTGAAGCTTACTTGAAATATGTTATACCTGGTACCTACTCAACGTGCCTACGGGGAAAATAATATTACAAAAGTTAAAAAAATTCAACGAAATTGTAATTTGAACTAATAAATACTTTTTATTATAACAATTTGAACAGGGATATGCGGACTCCGGATTGGAATATCTAAGTTCAATACCAAACCACCACTACGTGTTTCCTACATTCAGGCATAGTTTTTCTGGACTATTTGAATAACAACTAGCTCCCAATTCAAACTCCCCAGATGAATTTTCCCCCTAATATTTCTATCTTTAAACCTCTGTAGAGAAAAAAATATCTTGGTATTATTAAGTTATTGATAATCCGGTGGCGTAATGGCTGAGACGCTGGATTTACAATACGGAGGTTCCGGTTCGATTCCCGGTGAGAACACAAAAAAAAGGTCACTTTTCTCAAGCCTGGGTGTTTATGACGTTGTTCCCCTCTGTAATTGAGCCTGTCGAGGTGGTTAAAAAAATAAAATATAATATGAAACCGTAGTAATTTAAAAAAAATATTTGATGGTAATCGTTGTGGTATTCAAATTTTCTGAAAAGGAATTGACTACTATTTAACTCCTGAAATATAAAAATAAAATGACAGGTTCCTACTGATCACAATAATTAATTTTCTTAATACTTATATTATTTATACTACTGCTTCATTCCCTGATCCGTACCCAATATATGCATAGGACACTGCATTGATACACCAAGTACAGTGAATCTTGATTTATTACACAAAGGCAAGATGATTAGTGTAAGGCTTAAGCGCTAATTCAAGATATCATAATTTTAAAAATAGATGAAAAAAAAATATTACCCATGAAACTAAGATGATCAGTCTGAGAGTCTGGCGCCAGTCTCAAGAAGGTATAACATTTTTTTTTTGAAGTATCACATTGAAATAAATGTTTCGAATTCACCCCATCGGGAATCGAACCCGCGACCTCATGCATGGTAGCCCAACGCGCTTATCACTACAACACGAGGCAGACAAATATTTATACCTAATTGTGATTTATTTACAAAAAGTCCAAGCATAGAAATATGACATTACCCTATTGTAACAGACTTCATTATTATACATGCAATATTGCAATAATACTAACAAGTCCCTAATTGAGTACTTATCTACATAATTATAAATTAAAATAATCATAAATCATTAGCAACACCAAATGTATAATTTATAATATTGGATTTCAAATTCTTTCTTTATATTCCCATGAAAAAACATCTGCTGCAGTAGTTTGAGAATTGGATTTGGCAGGTGCATTAACTAGAAATATGAACAATACAAAAACAAAATTTAATATGCATAATATGCAATAGTTTTTCACACGAATTGCTGGACAGTTTTATTTATATTACAGAAATGTGAGTTACATACATATACTTACAATGTATGTGAAGATGAGATTTAAATCTTATCAAACGAATTCTTATGCTATCTTGAGAAATACTATAATCTAATCATCTAATGCAACGTCTCACCCTTCAATAAGATCTACTTAAACAAAAAAATCCGCCTTGTGGTGCAGTGTTCATTAGGTCACGGGTTTGGTTCCCGTCGGGGTAAATTTATCTCCAATATATGCATTATATATTACAGTGTCTTTTTTTAAATTTAAAAAAAAAGGAATATGATACCATGGACGGGCACTGAAACGTTAGACTAATCATCTTCCCTTCATGTGATAAAATAGTAATCAAGTTAAAGGCTTAATAAGAGCGTGGCTACTCGATCAAGAGTTTTTAATTTATCTCTAATAGTTATTATTCGGAGAAAACATGGTGATACAAGAAATAATGTTTAATATTCTAAAAATTACTCAAAAAAAAAAAATACTTAAAACTTCGTAGAATTTAGTGTTATTCAAACTTTGCATTTATTGTTCGTCATTATGTACCTGCTGTATATAGTTTTAATCTTGGATATTTAGATTTACTATACTTATTTTGATGTACAACTTGATCTCTACCAAAAAGCCACGAAATTGGCTTGGAGGAACAAAAAAAAAATTAGGTGATATACCTACTGCAATTGGTGTATTGATTCAGTGTCTCATTAGGAGAGTAGGTATATATTATGGAAAAGTAGTGAGAAGTGGAAGCTTTCGTTCCGGGTAAAAAATTTTGAAATTCATGGCCATCTTTATTTCTTGCTACAGTTTTAAGTCGCCGCGAGATGAACATGTATTATAATCATAGTAATGATTTTTTTAATCTATTTTCTATGTTTAAATCAGAAATATATTTTATTTGTTGTTTTTTTGAATTGATTATAATCTTATTCGATGAAAAGATATCTTTATAATAGTAAATTATGTGATATCTATTTTTTTAATTGTAAAAACAACAGTTATTAATAGTTATGTATGATTATGATCATTAAAAATTGTGTCGTTAGGTAGATTCGACAAAATTATAAAATATTGACTATTTTATTATTTTTTTATCAATTTACGAATCATGAAGTTCATTGCATTATATAAAACAATTGATATGGAACTTATAAAAAATCATAGTCGTAACTTTATTTAGGAAATAAACACATCGTGCATTTTGTAACAGTTAACAATAAAGAGAAATAAATAATTGGTAATATTATACAATAATAAGCTTAAAAGCCTCAGTCTAAGCTTAAGCCTAAAAGAAAAGAACTCGTGGCTAGGCGGAAGAGCATTTAAAGATGAATTTTTTTACTACAAAATGTTAGATAAAATTAATGAGATAATTTAAATTATTAATTTGGAAACAGTTAATATATATAAGTTAAAAATTTTTTTTAAACATATTTTAATTTCAACCGTTTCTTTGTCAATTAAATTACTGTAAGCCAAATATTTATTTAGTTTGTAACATGCACTCATGAAAACGGTTATTGTAAAAGCTCCGTGTTTTTCAAGCGAGGGGTTGATCGTAGTACTTTTGTCTCGGTTGCAAGTTTTTCTAGGTGTTTTTGATATTACGCAACAACTATTATGAAAGTGATATAAAATTCTACTCCTTTTTACTGCGACCATTAATTTATTTATCATAAACAAAACACTCGTTATGTAACATGCATTCGGAGCGTTTTTCATGAAAAGGGTTTTTTCAAAAGCTCCGAGTTGCAGAAGCTCGATGGTGACGGTAGTGCTTTTGGTCTAGGTTGCAAGTCTTGCCAGATATTTGGATTAATTTCGCCGTGATCGAACCGTAGTTCTGTGGGAACCTACAAGATGTGACTCTGCCGTAACCTTGCGGGAAGAGCAGAGGACATTATGAGTCATGATCAGAAATCGTGAGCGAGCGGCAGTGAATTCAACCCTCTCACTCCCCAATACTAAAATAAAAATAATAATTCAAGTATTTTCATCTACCTACACAAAAAACGCCTCGTTGCAATAAGGTATAAATATTTGTATTTATAACTTAGAATTTTTGTTAATAAATCGCGATTATTTATTAATAATTGTCTTTTAGACTTTTTGCCCGCCTCGTAGCATGGTGGTAGTGCATTTGTCTACCGTGCGCGAGGTCGCGGGTTCGATTCCCATAGGGGGTCAGCGTGAAATATTTATCTACATTTTCATATTACTATTTCATGTGTGCTAGCTCAGACTGGTACTGAAGCGTAAGACGATCAGTCTTACCTTCGTGTAATAAAAATGATCCAAATACACGGCACTTGGTGTACCAATGCAGTGCCCTATGCACCATTGGGTGCAGGTAAGGGAGAGAAGTAGTAGCAATAGTAAATAAAAAAAACTATTTAGTGTCGCGTTTGTAAATGCAATTAGAAATTTAAACTAAACGTGGCATTTCCAAAGCATTGCATAAAATAACTTAACACTAATAAATAGTGTAGTAATAGACAATATCGTTAATTTTTTACATTTGAAACGGTAATTTTGAACAGAATATTAACGTTTCAGTTTTTAACAACTTGGGCAGTGATATATTTATACACAGAGATAGCACTGAAGGTATGGACATCTTCGACGCTTTTAAAAGGCAATTGATCTACCTAGGAATATTTTTATATTTTTTTGTATTGTATATAGTATCCTGTTGTCTGTTATTGTCCTATAACAAAATAAAATATGTTTGAAAAACGTTAAGCCACCTCATTGGAGACTGTTTACTCCATTTTCAAAAAGGAACTTTCCTAGATAGTAGATGTACATATTCTAGATACTAGATTAATGATGAAAATGAGAAATGCAACTTTGAATAGGTTAAACCAGATAAAATGCCATGATGATAATAAAGAAAAACAGCGGCAATAAAAAGAAATGAAAAAATATGCAGCTATTTTTATCAAAAAGCAGCAGAATCAACACCGACACGGCTTGGGCTCAAGGAGTTATAGGGTATGCAGAGATTCTGCAAGATCTATCGGCCAAGAAAATAATTGCATGCAACAATAGAAGCATGATTAAAGCGGGCTGTAAATACCAAATAAAGAGCTAACATAATATAAATATACGCTGTAAGTGTAGTGGTATCCCATACAGTATACAGGCATTGAATAAACGCCTCGTGGTGGCTCACAATAAATTGTGCTGGAAAATTATTATTACTTCACGTCAGATAATTTATTAAATAAATTATTTGTTGCGACGAATTTACACTTATTATTGTATTGTTTAAGTTGACTGAAAGACGGTATTATTATTGTTTTATAAAAAAGAAAACTAATTAACTTGTACATTGGTGTATGTAGGTACTAATATTTACATAAATCTACTAATTTCGCTCATCTGCACCTAATGTTGCGTAAGGTGCAGTGATACTTGACCATTTGTTACATAAAGGCAAGATGATCAGTCTAACGCATCGAAAATTTAATTTAATTTAATTTCTTAATTTGGAGAGAGTTCGTGAATTCCATATGCTCTATGAGTTCTCTACATGAGGGAATATGAAATGATGATGATTTTCTTCTAAAATCTGACCTCCTGATATTTTGAGGTAAATGTAAATTTATGTATGCTTAAAAATTAGTTGATTTTACGTCGAGCCTACGGGTCGTGGACCTGTCTTGGGAGGACGCACAGGAATTTGCGTCCGATTGCTCAGCTTAGGGCAGTTGGTGTTATCCATATGCCCCACATGGGATGCGAAAACGAGCTGGTGATGATGATGATAAGAAAACTGTAAAAAAGGATATGATGGCTATTAAATTGATACCTGGCATCAATTGGTAATTATTTGACATTGATTATGATCAATGGCTAGGTCTTAAAAAAGTAAGAAAGTGATTTAACTTGATGTGTACGTCATTTAGAGATGAATTAATACTTACACTTAAACATTGCCACGTGACCTTGGCAACCGACTACTTTTCCGTACAATCGTTATCTTTGATTTTCGTCCTAGAATTTACCACTAGAACAATGATTTTTCACACGTTTTAGATATCGATAAAAAGCGTGTTTTCATAATTTAGAAAAAAAACTGTTAGTAATAGTATATATCCTTTTTTAATTGTAATTATTTTTATTGCAATAATCTTTTAATTTTATTTTGAGTTCAGTAATATTCCTTAACTAACTAACTAACTAACCATCACGCCACTACCTCGAAGGGGTAGGCAGAGAGGATAGAACGCCGCACCACTCTGTCCTGGCATACTTCTCTTGCTTCCTCCACATTCATACATCTTCTCATGCACGTACGTCGATTTTTCCGACTTCTTACATGCCCACTTTCAAGCACTTGTTTTACTTGATCATCCCATGTCTTTCATGGCCTTCCTCGACTTCTACATCCAGGCACAGTCGCATCATTCGCTCTACATGACCGTACCAACGTTAAAAACCTTTCTTCATTTTGTCGATAATGCTTATCTCAGCCTTGCATTCTGCTCTAATTTCAACATTAGTGCACCGCACCTATCATACATAGTTTTACCACAAATTCATTTGTTTCATTTTATATTATGCTACTTAAATGTTTTTCAATGTTATTATTTTAATCGTTCTTTTTGCGTGAGTTTTACTGTTGTGTTGAGCGTTAGGAAAATAAGTTAGTATACGCAATAATGCGTTTTCCGCCGAGCGTCACAATGTTAAGTAAAAGTCGCGAAAAACAAAGAGGGGCATTAAGTCCGTTCCGATAGTCAAGTTCCGTCGAGACATCGATTCTTTCGGCGGCGGAAAATCCAACGCTGCATTTCCCGCTCCGGCGAAGAAAACTGCACCGCCGGGCGCCTGCGTCAGCGGGGCGGGGGGCGCGGGCGGGGGCGGCGGCGGGGGCGGCGGCGGGGGCGGGGCGCTGCATCTACCGAGGCCGGACACGAGTGAGACAGTTGGACGGCGAACCTGCCTCTTGCCGGTTCTCCGCGCCGAGCTCCGCGGCTCTACCAAGGTAAATAAATATTAAAAAAAGTGCACCGGTGCGGCGTTACGTAACAAAAAAAAAAGTGCGAAAAATTCTGTTCGTATTTTGAATTTTTAAATTTTATATTTTCGTTTTCCCGCGCGTTCTGTTTTTTTTTACTGTTTGCAAGTTTTCCGAGTGACAGTTTATTGGCGACACTTTCGCGTGGTGGTTGTTTAGTTTGCTGTTTGGCTTGCAGTTTGCCTTTCAGCAGTGGGCTTCTCAGTCAGTTGGCCGCGTTAGAGTATCTCGCTGAGGTGCATCACAAATGACGTTGTCCGGTTTGCGGCCGAGTGAGGACTTTCCGACGGGAGGTTTTCTTTCCTCTTCTTCGCAGTTTCCTGTTTATCCTAAGGTGAAGTTGACCTTTCTTCTGCATTTTTTTGGCCGGAAGTTTCAAACTGGCGTGACGTCATCGTGTGTTTCGAATCTGATGCAGTTTTTTACACCCGATATATTAACTATTTATTTTCGCGTGGCAATGCAAATTATCCAATCATTTTCAGCTATTTTAATATTTTCAGTCGTGACTTTAATAAATACTCATACTGTAAATAAGTAAATTTTTTCGTGTGAAAAATTTTGATAAATTCGAAAATACAAGTGCACAAATAGTGCATGCAGTGATCATTTAATGGACAAATGATTTTTGAAGAAGTGTTGAAAAGTAAGTTTTTTTTATTGTTTTTGACGCGTTGCACTATAGCGTTATCAGATAGGTATAATAATTATATGTTTTTGTATTTTTCCACGCACTATCATAAACAATACCAGGGTGGGGATTGAATGCATTTTAATATCTAGTTTTTTTTTTTAAATATAGCGTTGTGTTTTATGTTCATAGGATTATCTTGACGTATTTAATATTTTCAGAAAACAATTTAATAATACAATGGGACACTTTGTAATTAAATGGGAATTTAACATAAATTTTAAAATCACTTATGTACATAAATAACAAAAATTATTTATTAAAATTAAAAGCAAGTTGTAATATTTTAAATTGAATTGTGTACAAAAATATTAATAGATTTTGAATAGGAAAATACATTTTGTACCTAATCATAAAAAAAACATTAAAAGCGTTTACTTAAAACAACTACTAATATTTTTGTGTGCATAGGTATGTATATTAATAATTCGTTTTTTTTTTGCATTAAGTCTACTTTAAATTCAATTTATTGTTGTTAATAATAGTATTATAATAAAATTTTCATTTGGTGATAATTTCCATAAATAAACTATTGTAATCTTTACAATGTAATGGATGTCAATTGAAGTGTATTTTTCGTTCTCTTATAGGTGGTCCAACTGCTATTTACTTGTATAAAAATATTATTCAGGTTAACGTTTTATTTTTTTTTAGTTTAAAATACAAATCTGTAAAAACAACCATAACGCAAATCAAACAAAAAGATTAGAAATTATGAGTAGTTAAAAACAAAATATTTTTTCTTGACGTACTATTTCTAATTTAAATTTATAATTCCGTGTATATCGATTCTATATTTAATAATGATTTTTTATTACTGGTTATAAAAATCAGTGCATCATTACTATCCCTATGCGTTTCGTTTATTGCTAAAGTTTAGTGTGTTTGTATGGTTCAGGTAAATAATGATATTATGGATCTGCAATCTAATGCTTAGCAGAGAACCTCTGGAAAGAGGCATGGATTATCAAGGCGTTTACTGGGCGTGTGACCTATCATCGTCTGGGTAATAATAATAACAATATTTTGAAGTTGCCCCGAAACTGAAATATTCCGGTGAAATTAAGAACGCAAATATTCATATATAAACAAAAAAACTGCGTGTAGCTATTTATTTATACCTTTATAATATTCCATAATCACGATTTTAGATTATTTTCATTTGTTATAAAATAAACATGCAAATAAAAAACTATCTATCGATTATTTATCTATTGATAAAAAGTATCTTCAGTTATTCTGGATAGGTTACAAGATGATTTAAAAAAAAAGTAAATGAACTCGCTTAAGTATTTAATGTCTTACACATAGGTCTTTTTCAATTAAAGGTAATTTGTGTGTTTGCTGTAAAATTAATTAATCATTTATAGATTATAATAATTTACACTGAAAAAAATACGACTTTTTCGTCAACAAGTTAACAATATTTTTTAAATAAAATATCAGTAAAAATTATTAATTTTTGTAAAGAATTACCGACAATTTTCCTGTTTCAAAAAGGACTGCAATAATATTCCTAATACAGAACTCATAATTGTCGACACATTGTTCTTAGTTGCCTGATAAATAATTCCACGTTCGATGCTTTTTTCAGGACACCAAACGATATTATCAGGGCACTGAGTAATATTATTAGGACGCTGCGAATTTATCAGGCGACTAAAAATAATTTTTTCGAAAATTTTACTTCACTCATTGGCGGCCTCTGTAGAGCAATGGCTAAGACGCTGGACTCACGATACGGAGATTCCGGGTTCGATTCCCGGTGAGAACACAAAAATTAAAAGTGATCTTTCTCAAGCCTGGGTGTTTGTGACGTTCTTACCCTCTATAATTGGGCCTGTTGAGGTGGTTAAATAAATAAAATAAAGTAAAAATACTTTAACAGGATTACTTTTCAGTGTAACAATGAGGTTCAGCTCAAAAAATGTACTTTGTATTTAAATTTTACGTATTATAGTCATAGAGCAGTAAAATTAATTATTATTTATAATAATTTCTAAATAAATTGATAAAATCCTACACCAAAAATGAAAAAAAATCTTTTTATCAATTCTCTGAATAAATCTTATCATTATATCAAACAAATATATCATGTGTATTTTGAAAAATGCGCATTCCAATTGTAGTCATATATGCGTCTTTATAAAAATTCATTACCTAGCTATCTCAATTTCATAAAAATATGTAATGTTGCGTAGAAAGGAAAAACAGAATATAATATAAATATATTGTATTTTTCCAGACAGACGGTGTGCTGTTGTACATAAATATCTAATGACTAATAATAACAAGTGATATAAATAAAAAATGTGTCGCAAAGAATTACATTATTTTTATCTTGATCTTCCGATTAATCGTCTATGATACGTACAAACTTATTTAATTTATTGTTTTAAATTTATTTAATTAATTAAAAATATATTTGTCTAAGCGTACCCGAAACCAGTAGATGGAAATTAAAACAGGGATTTGTTAAGTGCCTCAAATATTTATATTTAATTGAAAACGCAAAAAAAACGGTTAATTTACATTTGAAGTTATGTTTTTCATATTTCATTTCATATAATTATAGACACTTTTCACAAAAATTTATTAAAATAATTGAGGCTTTATCTTAGTATTTCCCGTGACAATATAGATCCTATGCAATAATCATTATAATGATGTCTATTTATTATTTGGAAAACCTAAATAAGGATTTTAAAAAAAAAGGTAATTCTTAAAATAAACAAAAAAAATAAAAAATAATAATAGTTACTTAGGTATAGTTAGTTAATATAAACCTAACTAACCATCACGCCACTTCCCCGTAGTGGTAGGCAGAGAGGATAGAACGCCATACCACTCTGTCCTTTCTTTTCCTTCCTTTGCTTCCTCTACATTCATACATCTTCTCATGCACATACGCCAATTATTCCGACTTTTCACATGTCCACTTTCAAGTACTTGTCGTACTTGGTCATGCCATTTCTTTCTCGGCCTTCCTCGGCTTCTACATCCATGCACACTTGCATTTAAACTTTTTTTAGCCGTTCTTTCATCACTCATTCGCTCCACATGACCCAACCATCGTAAAAGCCCTTTCTTAATTTTGTCGATAGTGCTTATCTCAGCCTTGCACTCTGCTCCATTCGACATTTGTACACCTTTCATTCATAGTCTTACCACACATTCGTCTGAGAGATCGCATTTCAACAGTGTTCAGTCTACTTTCATCCTTATTTTTCCAACACCACACTTCACTAACATACATATAAACCTACTACGTGTATCCTCAATTACAGCAAATTAAAAACTGTCAGCCTATTAAGTTATAATTTAAAACTAAAGTAAGGAAAAAGTACAATTAATTGTACAATACAATATAGTTCATTGTACAATTCAGTAAAAGAAAAGAACAATTATTTCAAAAATATTTGTTGGGCTGTTCAACACATTTGGCTGTTTACATCCACGAAGATTCACGCTGCGAGTTAACGTCAAGTGCCATTATACAGTGATTCTATGTAGAGTGGTTTTAATAATGTACCTAGGAGGATAATTTTTATTTACTCCTTCATACCTTCTCATATTAACACCCAACGGTGCATAGGGCACTTCATAGGTAGTAGTCTAACGGTTCATTGTCAGTCCAAGGTATCATGTATTTAATGTATTTTAAAATTTTAAACTAACTAACTAACCATCACGCCACTCCCCCGAAGGGGTAGGCAGAGAGGATAGAACGCCACACCACTCTGTCCTGGCATACTTCTCTTGCTTCCTCCACATTCATACATCTTCTCATGCACGCACGTCGATTATTCAGACTTCTTACAGGCCCACTTTCAAGCACTTGTTTTACTTGATCATTTGTGTATTTTAATTTTTAGTATAATTTAATTTAATAATAATTTAATATATTATAATAAATTTAAATATATGCCCCCGTAAAGAATTGAATCCGTGATCTCGTGCATGGTAGCCCAAAGCGCTATCCACTATACCACGAGGCGGACACACACATTTAAGTATTTATCCGAAAAAAAAAAAACGTATCTGATAATATTTATAAAACAGCACTGAATATTAAAGTATTTGGCCTGTCTTTTGATTGAAGTATACAAATAAAATAATTATACGAAATTTAGATACAAATGAATTGTTATTTATTATTATTATCATTTAACTTTGTTTTGATCTTGTGCCTTGTAATCGTTGCATGCAATGGGTGTGTGAGCAAGCAATCCTTTGTTTTGTATATTATCCACAAGTAGGGTGTAGGGAATGTATCCAGATATAACCGGATATGATAATATCCGTATCTAAAAAATTAGCTCATCACAAATTTATTCTGATATAATCGGGTCCACTTTAAATTGTAACTACGTATCTATAATCCGAAATGAAATATTACTTTATCACAAAAAAAATCTAAATGGTTCAGACGATTTCGGATGCTTTTTTTCTGTCGCTAGAGAAATTTAAATCTAAACTCTCATTTACCTCTCATTAAAGACTTAGAAATTTCTAAAATCTTACACTGACTCGACATTTAATAATTTGAGTATCTATATATTTGCAGAATAAAAAAAAAGGAATAAGAAGTTTTAAAGGGAACAAGATTATCTGCGCTTATTGATCATTGGCTGAGTTATGCTAAGCCCTGATATTATTCTCATGAGCCCTGATATTCCCACTAAAAATCTTCATTCCTCTTGAAATATCAGTAGTTAAGAACCTCTCAAGGGTTGAACCCAGTGATTGTCTTTTGGGATTTGGACACACCTTAAACAATATTTTTCGGTACGAGTAAAGAAATTAATAACCACAACAAATGCGAAATATTTTTAATATTGTTGTCCGTAACCGCATTAAATAGAATATATACGAAATATCCGTATCCATATATCCGTATCGAAAGTGATATCCGTAACTCCCCTAGTGCTGAGATAGTAAGATTGTATGACCCTATTATAGTTGGTCGTGATAATGCGCCGCCCTCCCATTTTAAATACTGTATCTTGTACGTTCCTACTTGATATTGAAAAGCCACGATCCACAGTCCTTGATATGTTTTTATGCGAATACACTTAACTATTGTATGATCACTTTAAATTATACTGATTTTTCTTTTACATGTATTTTTTTGAAAACCGAATGCTTTTAGTTAAAAAATTAACGCTCTGTAATACAAAAATTGTGATCCTATACTTCATAAATTTCATTTAATCACTAATAGTTAAAAATAAATATTTAGAAAATCTGAATAATTAAACATTTTCTAAAATTGGAGACTTGATTTTAGGTTCAATTTAGATATTTTACTGCGTTGTAGCTTCTCATTTTAAAACTTTAACAAATTTAAGCAAGTTCAAAAATTCCCCAACAAGATTTAGTCACAAAATAGTTTAAATAAACCCATAGGCAGGCTTCTTATTTTCAGTTCTATAAAATAAATGCAAACTTAATTTTTTTTTATGTGCAGAGCCGTTGATGTGTTGTTAACATATATATGTAGATAATATTCAATTTGTTTTCAAATCATTTTGAATGTTTGAATTCGACTTTATTGATAATACACATCTTATCAATACGTTTCCTTTTTTGGTTCTATTTTACAGCTGCAATATTGCTTGTGCATTGTGCAAGGTTGCGCTCCGCCCTGTAAAAAGTTCACATGCATTTAAGATCTATTTTGGCTTGCGCCCAATATCGGAAACGCCTTCCATTACATTATTAGATAAGGACACGCCTCTCATTGCAATCTCCGACTTTGTAACTGTTACGATGTAAATTTATTCCACTCGTGTATTCATAAAAAATAGAATTTCTACATTTTTCAACAGAGAAATTTCCATCTAGAACTAATTCTATTAATATGAAAGTTTTTATTTAACACGTCTAGAGAAAAATGTAAAAAGATGTACGTTCATTAAGTTGTTACTATTACCTTCCCTTATACGCACCCAATGGTGCATAGGGCACTGCATGACTTACACCAAGTGCAGTAAATCATTATATTTTTTGGCAGGATGATAAATCTTACGTTTCAGCGCCAGTCCAAGGTATCACATTAGTTTTATTTAAATGTTACTATTACTACTACTCCCCCTTATACACACCCAATGGTGCATAGGGCACTGTATTAGTACACCAAGTGGAGTGAATCTTGATCATTTAAATCTCAATCTCATTATAATATACTACTACTACTTCTTTCCCTTATCCGCACCCAATGGTGCATAAGGCACTGCATCTTTACACCAAGTGCAGTGTGCATTGATTATTTTATTAAATAAAGGCAAGATGATCTGTCATACGCTTCAGTACCATTCCAAGGCATCACACATGAAACATTTATATAAAGATCACATGTGAATAATCATTTCATGTTGACCGCCTACGGGAACCGAACCTGCGACCTCATGCACAATTTGTCCGCCTCGTAGCATAGTGGTAGCGCATTTGGCTACCGTGCGTGAAGACACGGGTTCCCATACCTATACATAGGCCCATCAAACAATATGAAAAAACAATTAAAGAATACGTGGGTTTCAAAATTTATATGCTTATATTTTGAATTTCAAAAAATACCTATCTTGAATTAGGTCCTTGTAATTCTAAAGCTGCGTTGTGTTAATTTTTTTATTACATTTACTATTTCATCAGATTATCCTAAATAGTTAGTAACTACATAATTTACAGTTTATCAACATGAAATATTTATTTACATGTGATTTTTATATTACTTTTATAGTACTTAAGCGTATGACTGATCATCTTACCTTCATGTAAAAAAATGATCAATGTACACTCCACTCGGTGAACCGATGCAGTGCCCATTAGGTGCGGATAAGGGAAAGTAGTAGTAGTAGTTATAATTTATTGTGTTTTATAAAACTGAAATACGAATCATAATATATTATGGATATTATAAGTCACCACTTCATTGATGAATAAAGTTAGTCGTGTGTTAATCTGCCTTACATTGTATCACAAAATTAACAATGAAGGTTTATCGAGAAATATCAAACAGATTATAATAATATTGCAGTAGTTTTAATAACAATGTAAGTTGATACGCGTACGATGCGTTCTTGCGTGTATCTGAAACTAATAGTGCGCAGACACTTAATTAGTCTTACAATATATATAGTGGCCAAGTTAATGACATTAATAAGTACCAATGCAGTGCCCTATGCACCATTGGGTGCGGATAAGGGAGAGTAGAAGATATTAATTGTAGGTACGACAGTGTAAACATCCATTATTTATGTTTTTTATAGAAACTTAATCAAATCTTTGACATCTTTCACTTTAAAAAATCGATAGCAATATAGGTACCTTACCTATGATATAAAGGTACCTACCTTATATACCAAGGATATTTACCTAGGTACCTACCCAACGGCACAATTTTTTTATCATTATCATCATCATACCATATCCGCTCGCTGCGTGGAGCATATGGATTTCTCAAACCGCCTCCAGGTCAAGCGATCGGCCGCCAGCCCCCGCGCATCCTCCCAAGTCAAGTCCACGTCCCGCAGCTCTTACGCAAACTGCCGACGAATTGTCAACAGTGGACGACCAGAAAAAAACGTTCTTATAAAATACCCGTGTATTTAAACTTTAGGGCTGCTTTCAAATAGCCAGAAGTGAAAAAGCAGGAAATAAGTCATGGTGGAATGGGATTCGAACCTAGGGATTCAAATCCAGAGTCCAAGATTCTAACCACTAGACCGCAGATGTGTAGTTCATGCAAAAAATCAATTAAGCGAGTGGAATCATAAAACATAAATTCACACCATTCTGCAACTATTGAAAGTGTCGCCATTTTATGTCACGTTCCTTTTCGTTCATGTTTTATTTTAATTTTTTTTAACCTGTGTTGCCATTAGTCTCAAATGGCGCCGAAGCACACAACAGGGGCATAAGTGATTAATATGGAGAATAAGAAAACAACACTAGACAAAAGTTTTTTCATAATCAAGTCAATTGTGTGATGTTCCGTGATTATCTGTATTGAATGGAGACCTCTTCCTCGGCGCTACACAGGTAAGATTTTTTTATTCTTAAATAGGAGGCTTATTAGAAATAAGTAGCTTCGTAGATGATCGACACTTCGGGTCAAATCTTGTTAAAAAAATTAAGCTGAATGTCATTTGAATTAAATTTGTTTCGTAGTACATACCTATTTATGCAGAACTTTTATTCTATTCTTTAGTGGGGGGGTAAGGGCACTAAGCACCTGACGTCACTCTATATAACCAGAGCTTACCTTATAAGCTTTAGAATGCACCATGACTTTCAGCCTTAGAGGTAGAATGACTTATTGTGATTTATTACAAATATCTAGTTAATTTTGTACATTTTGTGCATTTCAAATCACCGTTTTTGGAAATGAATTTTAGTGATTTTTTCTGCAGAAATTTCATCTATTAAATTTATTTACTGCTTCGTCTGTTCCATCCCAAAAAATAATTAATTACTGAATTCTAAACAACTAATTATGCGGATTTAAAAATGAAAAAAAAAACCTGAAATATGAAATAAAGAAAAGAAAAATATTTCACTTTTCGCTTTGTTCAAATTAATAGTCAATACTTTAACTAGTTAACGATATTCGATAATGCTTTGCCGACTTACTTTTTTTTTAACGTAATTACTTATAATTAGGGATAAAGATAATATATATGTAGCTATCATTTAAATACATTTTACTTTTTTTCTGATTTAGATTTAATAGATCATTATTTTATTTGACTGACCTTAAAATATTTATTATTTTATCTTTCTTTATTTTTAAGTGCTTTCACACAAACATCATTGTATAGATTACGCAGAGAACATCGTAGTCTAAGCTTAAACCGAGAGGCGCACAGTTTACACCCGCGGCCGCACTGTGCAAGCGGGTTTCCTGCAAGGAATCGGACCCTCGGACCTTCTGATACATAAACAAAAACATATATCGCATGCATTGTATTTTGTCGAGAGTCAGGAAAACCTATATATTTTATTTACATTCAGCCTGCATTTTCGAACAATAGTTAAAAAAATATACAAATGTCAAAATGTATCATATGTCATAGATATCTTTGTATAATAAAATGAACTATTCGTTTTTTGTAAACGATTGAAATAATCGTCTCTAATTAAATAAGTACTTTTTAATCATTCTCAAGTAGCTAGACTGACGCCGACGGCTCAATATAATAACGCAATAAATCTGGCAATATGATCCAAGTTACAATTATTCAAGGCATCCAAATGAAAAGGTTCTAAGTCCGGGGATTTCCAGTCCCAAAAAATTCACTCTCCACCGACCCAGCCAAAAAGCATTAAGTCGTTTTAGTTGAATTGTTCTGAATTGTTCGGCGCGAAGCGCTAACGGTGCTACCGCGCGGAACAAAACTTAGATCAGACAATTTGCTACGGCGGCCAATCGGCGAATTCACGTCTTCTCGTCAACTTTCGGCAAATTTAGCTGGAAATGAACTAGGTGTGAGGAGAAAATTGGGTTCTTTCCGATTTTCTATTTTTTATTTAAAAAAATTGATTGAAAAATAACAATATCAAGGGATGGATTTTTATAAAAATTTTACGATGTTATATGAATTTTCTAGCGCGGTTTGAAATGGCGCTTTTTCAAATCGCTCGCAACATCCTCCATTTGGCGCGCATGCGGTGTGACGTCACATCAATATGAGCGCTCACTTCGTTATGAATTTCCCGCCTTTATATAATGGACGGGTATGACGTCATTAGCCAATAACGGGCGTTAAAAGTCACTCGTAATTTCGTGTTTTTAAAACATAAATTTATAAATGAAAACAACATTTTTGATCATTGTGTTTTATATCGTTGGAATTGTAAAAATAAACTTTAAATATTTAAAACGTTTTCAAGGATATTCATGCTATCGGAAACAACCCTATTGCGGCTAAATGCTTCTATTTCCACCGACCACTTACCTAACAAACAATTTAAAAAAAGAAGCCTCTGTCGTTACTGCACTCAATTATTCTGTTTTTTCTCTGCTTTTATTACTCTTAGGTAACAAATCTTACAATAATTTTAACGGCTTCTCTCACGTAATGAATTATAAGGGCTTTTTATATTTTTCTTTTCCAATTACAATACTAAAAATAGAATATTCAATTATCAAAAGTTGTCGGTATTATATTGTTATATTGTCACGGTTATTTTTGGAAACAAAACAAAATAATGTAACAGCGGCGAATAGAAGTTAAAGTGCTAGTGTGTCTGGGTGTAGAAGTAAAGGAAGGCCGAGGAAGACGTGGTATGATTAAGTAGGTACAATTACTTGCAATTGATCCTACAACGGTCGGAATAATCGGCGTGCGTGCATGAGAGGAGTTATGAATGTGGACCAAGAAAAATAAGTGTGCCTCTCTGCATACCCCTTTCGGGAAATGAAGAAATGATTAGTTAGATTAAGTTAGGTTACAAATAAATTCTTGGACTGGTACTGAAACATGCGACTGAATTTCATGTAATAAAATAAGATTCACTGCACTTGGTGCATAAGTGCAATGCGCCAAAAGGGAATAAGTGCATTTAGTGCCAAAAGGGAATGAAGGAAATAACATTTTTTATGGCGTCTTTCGTTGTCCTTTGACGCTTTAGTTGTATTGTTGTTTTGGATCTATTTAAAAACTTAGCATAGTTTAAGCTTGATTTAACTTAATCCTTGGACCAAGAATAATAATTCTATTCTTATCTATGCTTAAATCATACATTTGGTATATGGGTATTTATAGGACATAATTGAAAAAATGTAGTACCTATGTTTAAACAATAATAAAACGCTTTTAACCATATCAAAATTACATTCCACTGTATTTTATTTATGAATTTAGGAAAAATTTCAATAAAATCCAATAAAATTTTTAAAAATCTGCTTTTACTGTTTTTCATAAATTTTTCTAAGACTAAACGGTTTAAATACCAAATTAACACGGTTTCATTACTCGAGTAGCGATGGTCAAAGTATTTTTAGCAATGCGTTTCGTTTAATATTCCAGTTAGTTAGATGATAATTAAAACGAACTGTATAGACAAGATACGCACGAATATTTATAAATAGTTAACTAGACCTACCATCGATTAGAAAGACCCAGAAAAATAAATACAACACGAGTTTCTATTATTTGACTGCGCAACTCAAAAATCCCTTGATAAATAACACTATTTTCACTTTATTTTGATTGATAATATTTCGAGCGTGTCCAAATTTTATTAAAATTACTGAAATAATCAAGCTTAACGTAGGGGTCACTAGACTTTCTTTTAGAAGATCCAAATACTTAGGCTGAAAGTTACAGTCGTAAAATCAATGCCGATATTTGATTGAAATTTTAATTTAAATTTTGCGTATAGAATGTTAGTTCAAATTTTATGCTTAGAACATAATATTATATTATATTATTCAGTCCAAGAATTATATGACTGTGAACTATGATATTCAGTCTTAAAATTTTAACTAAAAGTTTACGTGATCGGAAACATGAAAAATAATAATATGCATATGTTTTGAAATTTAGAAAGAAACTGAAATTTTCATAGACCGTCAAAATAAATGCACCGTGATTCTTATCATTTGTAATATGAAGGCAAGATGATCAGTCTTACGCGCTAGTCTAAGGTATCATATCTTTATCATCATCATCATACCATATCCACTCCCTATGTGGAGCATATGGATTCATACATACTGTCAAAGGTATCATATATATAAAAAATTGAAAAATATTTGAGAAATTAAATATATATGTATTTATATTACATATTCATTCATCTTCATATTCATATATATTATGTATAAGTATGTACTTTTTTGTAAATATTTCAGTTAGACACGGGGTTATACCTAAATAACTGAAATACAAACATTATATGTAATAAAATATAAAAATAAATAAAAATAAAATATTGACCGGAAATCGAACTTCACGCATGGTAGCTCAACGCGCTAATCACTACACCATAAGGCGGACAAAATCCCTTAATAAATTCTCCCCTTAAATGCTCAGAAACTGTTATAAAAATGATATCATATTTAGAAAAATAGCTCAGTGCACCGATGATTTAACTGTAAGAGGAGTGAGGCAACGGTCGCAGTAACTACTGGTGTTAACCACAGTCATCAGGGTAAAGGTGATTCAGCCAACTAGGCCATATTATCATCATCATCATCATGATTCCATATCAGCTCCTATGTGAAGCATATGGGTTCCATACATTACGAATCTATCCCGAGAGCCTTAACAATGCTTGCATATTAATTATTTGTCTTTGTGGATTCTGCGTAATACAGCTTTTAATACATTTAAGATAAAATTTCTAAATAGGTTTTTCCTCATTATTGTATCTGCTTTCAACGGATGCTGTTGGAAAATCATGTATATTAACTTCTTAAAAAACTTATTTGTATCTTTTTATAACTTTAGATATCAAATGAAATATTACATAAACCTGCCTAGTAAATTATATTTTTAATTTATACAGTGTACAATGTTACTTACTAGTTACATATCTTGTGTTTTTTTTTTGTTTTCAAAAGTTTACGCGTAACTTTACTGTGTATTTATTTTGTCATAAAAGTACTGCAATATAAATCTTGCTGCTATGCAAAAAAATATAATTGTGCGGATGCATTGTTATTACAAAAGATGCATCCGACAAACAATATGCAATAAATTATGCAAGGAAATAAAACATACTATGCACTTGAGAACATCTGAATTATCCCCGGCCGAAGATATTGAAAATAATATTATTTTAAATTTTAGTATTATGGACATGAAATAATTTTGAAATGTTAAAGATCGTAAGGTAGGAATGCTAACATTTTGAATATTATACAACTCGGTGCATGCAATGGTGATCTCTTTTAATCTATGTATTATATTAAGGAGTAATAGAAAATTGTCGATAAATCATAGTTACTCTGTGAACTGACAGTGAAATCACGATTTAACATAAACATAATAATATTATGCATTATGTTCATATAAGTTAATTATAAACACGTTTGATATTAGTCCTTGTGTATGAAAAAATACGAAGATCTCAATGAAGCATTATTAAACAAGATATTTACTCTAGCTATCTTATATTTATATCTAAGAATGCAATATCACGACACATAATAATTATTGTGAATGCATCGATTATAATTCATCATAATTGCGTACAAGGTACAAAAAATCACTACTTCTATCATATTGATAAGCAAATGATTAAAACACTAAAGAATGTAATACATTATGTATTTTGAAATTATGTCCAAGCTGCAACGTCGAACCCGCGACAATGGCTTTAACAACATTTGTAGCAATGCAACATTGTGCTCGATAGAATTACCATGTTATATTAGTTTTCTAATGGATCTACGAGAACTTTGTAGCAAAATCAAATAACCTTTGGTGATTGATTTATAGTCCAATGCTTCTCTATCTCTTCAACCATCATTATCATGTATGTCAAGACTCATCTGAACATCAAGGTTCCCTTATCTAAAGCTAATATTATATAATGATCTATGATCTATGCAATGCATTGGGAGTATAATTATTATGTCTACTTTCTAAGCTTATTTGATACTTCTTATCTGCACTTTATATTTCCTATTATAAATCTTACGTCCTTACCAAGTGCATCTTCGAGATAAGCAGGGCTTATTTCATATTATGATACCTACGACTTGCTAAAGCGTAAGGCTGATCATCTTGCCTTCATGTTACTAATGATCAAGTTCATCACTAATGACCCTTTATTACATATTATTATTACTACCTATTTAGTAAATTATATCAGTACACAACGGAGTTCTGGTACCAACCCTTATGCATGGTAGTGAAGCGTGGTGTTGGAAAAAGAAGGATGAAAGTAGACTGAATGCTGTTGAAATGCGATCTCTCAGGCAAATGTGTGGTAAGGCTATGTATGTTAGGTGTACAAATGTCGAAATCAGAGCAGAGTGCAAGGCTGAGATAAGCATTATCGACAAAATTAAGAAAGGGCTTTTACGATGGTTTGGTCATGTGGAGCGAATGAGTGATGAAAGAACGGCTAAAAGAAGTTGAAATGCAAGTGTGCCTGGGATGTAGAAGCCGAGAAAGGCCGAAAAAAGACATGGCATGACCAAGTACGACAAGTACTTGAAAGTGGATATGTGAAAAGTCGGAATAATCGGCGTATGTGCATGGGAAGATGTATGAATGTAGAGGAAGCAAAGGAAGCATGTCAGACAGAGTGGTATGGCGTTCTATCCTCTCTGCCTACCCCTACGGGGAAATGGCGTAATGGTTAGTTAGTTAGTAAATTATAGTCATGAATCAACAAAACAGTCATTTTCATAAATCTACCTTTTTATTTTTTTCTATTCTGTAAAAACACTCTGTTATTAGATTTGAAAACCACCTCTTTTATTAAAATAGCCGGTTAATTTTATACTCCTGTCTCCAAAAGTCTGACATAACAAAAAAAAAAAAGAAAACAATTATAATCACTCTCCTTCTGGTTCTGATAGCACAGCCTCGTCGACAAGGACGTGCGAAAATGCATCAGTCGTAAAATATTAATTATGTTGTTATTATTACGACATATTACACACTACACTAATCTACGTTCAAGGAATATTTTGATATAAAATATATGAGATATCCTTCTCTTTTCTTTAATTTTGCATCCACTGTTGTATTGGAAATACTAAAATAAAAAAGTAAAATCACATCAGATGGATTTATTCCCTTTATCAAACTACTGGTTTAATTTTTTGATGCCATTTACAAAATAAAATCTACTAATACTTTCCCTTATCCGCACCCAACGGTGCATAGTACACTGCATCGGAACAAGTGCAGTGAATCTTGATTAATTTATTTCATGAAGGCAAGATGATCAGTTTAACGCTTCAGCGCCAGTCCAAGTTATCTCATATGAAATATGTTCATGTAAAAATCACTAAAATAAATATTTCATATTGACCCCCATCGGGAATCGAACCTATGACCTCGTGCATGGCAGCCCAACAAGCTACCGCTACACCACAAGGCGGACAAAGTTGTTGTTTGGAATTTTCGAAATAGAATTTCAGAGACGTGGCATTCCATACTGTAAAAATACTACGTGCCTCGTGTTGCCTAGTGACAGTTAGTGATCTACTACGTCACTCATACGTCATCACTAGGCATCTGGAGTGCTGGAGTCCTTAGACGTGGAATCTGATAATAAGTGGTGATTCGAAATTTTTAGCTAATTTGTATGGATACTCCCCTTCTAGTAAATTCTTTTATTATTTATTTATTTGACCTTAAAGTAGTACATACCTAATTTTTTACGTATGTCCTAATATAAAAACACTTTATTATTTTGTGCAAATAAAAAACCTTAAACATAATTATTTAATATTACTTGCAATATATTATTCTTAACCTAGCCTTAAATACAGACACTTTTTTTTTCTCTTTTTTATCTCTTCTGGTATTTCTTCAAACATTTTCACTGCTCGGTGCATTAACGAATTTTGTGACTTAGATTTTTTACGAAACGGTAGCCTCAGTCTATTTCATATTTCGGGTTTCATGGCCATGTTGATTTTGATTAATATATATTTTTTTGTCAACTCTCTTGAGGAGTACACGTTTAAAATTTTTATCTACAAAAACCATTAAATTCATAAAATATCAATTGTGAGACTGTCATTATATTTGTTTCTTTTAACATAAATCTTGTCCTGGTATATCTATTTCTTTGTAATATTTATTCGCATTGCCTTGTTTTGTCGCACCGTGAATTTTTAGATGTTTGGAATAGACAACTGATATAAAAATTAATCTAGTGACAGTGGAATTAGATGACCAATCCATTGAATCATTCCACCAACATTGTTAGACATATTATTATATCAGTAAATACCACGTCCTTGGGTATAGGATGCGTGAGCCACCAACACACTCGCACAAAGCGTATATTATCACGCAAGTGTGCGTAACTAAGGCCTAGTTTAGATATGTAAAAACGAATATTATTTTTACTTTATTCATTTACGAATAATGAAGCGATGATTTAAAATGATAAACACTTTTACGTTTTTATTGACCAAATCAAGAGAAAGATTGAAAAAAATCACAATTGCTATGTGCATTCATTAAACCCTAGATCCCTCCAGAAGACCCTGTCACCAGCCAGCTCTCTCGCCTTCTCCCACGTCAGGCCCACACCCCGCACCCATCAGCTCCGCCGAATACATCTATAGGATGGTCAACGACGGTTTTATTCTTATTACCTTTTTATTTGTTAAATATTTTTAATATCGATATTATTTTTCAGCTTGACTTCACGTAACAAATTATCAAGATTCGCTGCACTTGTGAATCGATGCAGTGCCCTATGCACCATTAGGTGCGGACAAAGGACAGTAGTAGTAGTATATTTCAATGCACATATATTATTAAACCTTTAAAACTAAATAAACAATGCGAAATTGGACAATTTTGAGTTATACTCATGATGGGATATTTTAAATTTACAAAACTTTTTACTAGATAATTCAAGTCCCTTTGACAGTCCACTACGCAAACATTAAATTTGGAGAATCTGTAAATCAAATGAAGATAGAATTTGGCGTCAGCATGGCATCAAATTAGAGGCAATATTTGTACGCCTGCGAATTAGCTATCTAAACTAGTACTAAGCATGGAATACACCAACACACCGGCAGTTTTATGAATTGCAAAAAAACGCAAGGCCGCGTTAGTACTCGGGTCATCCCATAAACAGAACAAAGAGATACGAGTACCTATAGTAAGCACATTTGGACCAATACCGTTGGGTCACGATTTTAGAATGCTCTTAACTTGACTGGAATATTATATTGCCAACATATAAAAGGAGTAGTCACCTATGAGCGACTGACATTCATAAGATTACTACTACTACTTTCCCTTACCCGCACCTAATGGTGAATAGGGCACTGCATTTGTACACCAATACAGGATGCTCAGTCTTACGCTTCAGTACCAGTAAATTACTCTGCACTATTTATTTATTTGCTTTAAAAAGTTGTTGATTCATAATCATCATATCAGTCCGTTGAGGTCCACTGCTGGACATAGCCTTCACCTGCCGTCTCCACTCCTCCCGATCCTGCGCCGCCCCCATCCACTGTCTTCCAGCAGACTTCCTGATGTCGTCCACCCATCTCATTGGTGGACGTCCTTGAGGCCTCTGGTTTCTCGGTCTCCACACCAGAACGCGTTTCGTCCATCTGTCGTCCGTCATTCTGGCTATGTGACCGGCCCATTTCCACTTCAACAAGCAATTCGCTGCACCACGTCGCAGACCTTTGTCTGGCGTCGGATCCAATCGTTCCTTTTTCGGTCTCTTAATGTTATTCCAAGCATAATCCTCTCCATGCTCCTCTGTGCAACTTGCAACTTATGGAGGGATTGCTTGGTCAGAGTCATTGTTTCCGCGCCATAAGTAAGGACGGGCAGAATGCATTGGTTGAACACTCGAGTCTTGAGTTGGGAATGGAGCTTCGGAATGTGGAATTTAACTTTCCAAAAGCCACCCAAGAGAAATTTATCCTCCTATCCACCTCGCTGGTCTGGTTGTCTCTGCCGATGGTGATTTTGTGACCAAGATAAACATAGTTGTCGACTTTTTCAACAGGTAAAATTTTTCCATCCGTGTTGACGTTTGTCATCAATTTCGTCTTGGCTACATTCATCTTGAGTCCAATTTTGGCCGATTCTACTTTTAAGTCTTCAATCATCCCAGTCATCTCATCAAGGCTCTCGGATATAAGGACAATATCATCTGCAAATCTCAGGTGGTGAAGCCACTCTCCATCGATATTCAGACCTTTTTGTTCCCAATCTAGACGCTTAAAATATTTTCTAAAAGAATTTGGGAGATATTGTGTCTGAATTGTTGATTAACGACCCACAATCATTCGTAACCATTTATATTCAATGTAATATTTAAAAACTGGTTGACACTTTAATCCACTTAAGTTAGTGAATTAGTTTGTTGGTTAGTTACTAAAGTGGATTAAAGCGTAAACCTGTTTTTAAATATTATATTGATTACAATGAACTTCTATTATGAAATTTCACTAAAAAACTTGATATTTTTTTATTCAAAAAGCCACCCACGTAACCTGCGTTCATTAAAATACGCTTTTGTAATATTATATAAATGTGCTTTCAAAAGTCACCTGATACCTTATTTTTTTGTATCCTAGAATATAAATATTTGAGTATAACATAGCATTACCATTAGGTATTGTAATAACTAGTAAAAACAAATTTTCGCACTAAATAGACACCTTCTTTAGATTAAAAAAAAAACAATGTATACATGGAGTAACAAAACTCTAGGTACAACCCGAAAACTGGTGAATCTACATCATATTTGGAGTCGAATGTGTAATATTACTTTTTAATCTGAGCTTGAAAACATTTTTTTTTCTTCTTACAAAAGCTTTCATTGGTAAAATTGCACAAATTCTTATTAAAATGCGGGTTTTCATTTGGTTTTATTTATGGATAGTATTAATTTGACTAAATATACGATATTTGGTAACAATTTGTAAAAATTTATCAAAGTACACCTAATGACACCGGGAATCCCAAATCAGTTCTGCAAAATACCATATAAATACACGTTGGTCATATTAATTTACCATTTTTACTTTCGAGACGCACCTCACTTGTTTTTTGTTGGTGAGATTTACATAAAATTGAGTGACGATTTTTTGCGAGTAGGCTCAAGTTGGTTCGTGTAACGCTAGACGAATTTTTTCGCACTGGCTTGCGTAATTTTAAGGTTTTCCCGTAAGTTGTGTGTATATTTTAATTAGGTGAATCATAAATGTAAATCTATCGTGCGTACATCAAATGCAAATATTGTTTGTATTTTGTGTACATTTTTATGAGTAAATTTTGTCATATTTTTGAAACTAGATACTAGCCGTATTTTTCCAACTTTTTTAATAACAGTGAAAATTAAAGTTAAAAGACCAAGCTTTTTGTCAATCGAAATGATAATTTTTAATCATGATTAAAAATTGATATCTCAACAGACAGTCAAGCTCTGGATACGAATTTGGATTATCTAGGCGTTAACAGGGCTTATGACCTGGCATTGGCTGGGTTCAGTGGCCACTTGATCTATTACAACATTCCCCAATCCGCATCAAAATAATAATTCAATATATCTACAAGTTTCGAAAATTTGGCATATATGGTTATCACGGGCCTTGTAAACGCCCAGATAATCAAAATTCGTATCCAGAGCACCTCTGTCTCTGTTAAGATATTAATTATGATTGATATTAGCTCAGCATGGGTATAATGTATAATCCAGTTATGTGTACAAATTAACAACTGCTACTTTCCCTTATCCGCACCCAATGGTGCATAGGACACTGCAATTGTACACCGAGTGGAGTGAATCTTGGTATTTTTTTACATGAGGGCAAGATGATCAGTCTTACGTTTCAGCACTCAGAAGAATAGTACAATGTCTTCAAAGAGTTGATACATTCCACAAAAGATGCCGACATTATCAAAAGTAATATACGAAAGTGCAAATCATTCTGTGAAATAAGTTAATTAGCTTACAGATAACATGATGCACTTTTTATGCAGCGAGTGAACAATGGAAGCCAATGTCTGAATTTTCTATTTTAAGTAACAGACATCTTACAAAAATTTAATTTTAAAAAGACACAACTTAGGTAGATGATTCACAATTTGGTGTACAAAAATGTTAATTTCTTCAACATAAGTATTACCTATATTTATTTTTTCAGCTTAGTAATTTAACTATGAATTGTTGGTAGTAATTATTTTGTGCAAGTAATGAGAGACAAAAACTATAATCAGCTTTCATATTTTTAATGAAAATTATGTAGCAGTATTGAAGTCAGCAATATTCTTATACGCCTTCTATTTTCCGAAGTCTCTTGTTCATTAAACTTGAACGAATTTAAAAGGTACGCAATATCGTAAATAAAACAAAAAAGTTTGTTGGTATTTTCTACTTACATTTGCATCCCTGTTATTAGGAATCGTGACTAGACAAATCGTGTTTTATCCGTTCTGAAATTATTAAAATAAAATCGCATCGCTGATTAAACAAGGCCACAAACATCAGAAAGGGCAAATTAAATCGTAACACAATCTTTTTTACGCCACCAGTTATGAATATTTTTCTGTGAGCGGCAATTTACTGATTATTAAACTTGTAGGGTGTGTTTTAAGTAATGTAGCATATAGAGCATAGTACATTTTTTGCACGTGTGGTAGTGCAGTAAAGTACGTGTTATTAGTTTGTGTGTATGTGTATTGTGTACGTATATGCGTTTTAGGTCATCCACGCGAATCGTATGCGTGTTATAAAAGGATTAGGTTCAACACAATCATTCAATATAGCCATGCAACATATTACTTAACTAGAAGCGGACAACTTGATAAAACGACCCATGTGTGTAGACGTGTGAGTGTGTATTTTCATATTTGCCCCTGTGTAATGATAGAAGAATAATAAAACCTTCAAAAGAAAGACTATAAATCAATTAAATCAATTATACTTTTTATTTTTTCAATTACGTCCCTTAAATTTACGTAAAACTTTTTTGGTACTCCTATTTTCTTAGATAATAATTTTGGAGTACAAGTGATAATTTTTTTAAGCTTTGTGACTGTGGGAAAAAAATTCGGAATATCAGATTTTAAAAACACCTAAATTTGTTAAACTCTGGCTAACGGCGGAGCCCTGACTAATCATTACTCCATTTCTCTGAATAGGAACATACCGTAAAATTTATATTAAAACTCCTAAAAACTATTTTCTAAGTCTGTATCGGATTTCTCTATTACTACTACTACTAGTAGTAGTAATCGTGATTCTATTTACAATCTAAACATATTATTTATCGGAATTTAACTTGTTCTTATTGAACTTCCGCGTGCGAAAATGTCAAGAGTTTCGCCAGATTATCTACCCTTAAAATTATAATTTAATTCAATACAAAAATACATACAAACAAAAAGGGAAAAACCCATCGCTGTCACCGATTTTGATCATTTGTCTCTTTCCCTGAGGCTGCTTAGGATTTGCCGCCGGTGGATGTAGGCTTCCGGGTCTTCAGTATAGTGTATATTTAGTGCATCAGATAGACTTATTTGCTGCATACGATTATGTATGCATTTTGTATGTGGTGTAGCGAGTTTTTGGAGACCGTGAGAACGCCGGACCGTTTGACTTACCTGGACTGGGATCACGAATGTGTACCTACAGAGTTATCTGACGTGGTCGATAAAATATTTTTTTTATGAGAACTAAAATATTTTAAATAGAAATTTCAATAAACTTCATTCGTTGTCATCATAATTTTCCACATCCGCACGTAATGCACGTTTATATTAAGTGACGTATTATTCATCCGCACGTTGGCCTCCGTAGAGTAATGGCTAATACGATACAAAGAACGCTGGACTCACGATACTGAGGTTCCGAGTTCGATTCCCGGTGAGAACGCAAAAAAAACAAAAAGTTTTTTCTCAATCCTGGGTATTTGTGATGTCATTCCCCTCTGTAATTAGGTCTCCTGGCCCGTTTAGGTGGTTTAAAAATAAAAAAAAAAATTTGACATAACAACTCATAAATGTTGTTTTAAAAAAATAAAATAAAAAATAATATTAATTGTACAAGATGACATTCGTACACCCAGTAATACGCTTCATACTTAACCGGTTGCGATGAAATAATTATGTATGAAACTACGATATTTAAATAAATTATATTTTTTACATTAAATCCACAGGGAATGGAGTCCAGAACCCCATTTATGGTAGCCCAATATGCTATCCACTACACGCAGGGCTGCCGAGCTTCATTACCACTACTACTTTCTTTCCCTTGTCCGCACCTTATAGTGCAATAGGGCACTGCAGTGAATTGATTACTTTTTTACATAAAGAGAAAAATAAGTCTGCCCTTACGCCGGTGCTACAGATAATCAGTTATAATACGAACGTATTCATTTATGATAATATGTACAAATAATGAAAAATATGTTATATAATATATAACATATTTTTCATTCTACAGCAAATACCTCTTCATTGTCCCGAATTAGACTCATCTAGACAATGTCATCTTTTTTATAATTTAGCTACCATGAAATAAATAATTATTTAAAAAATTATTTTGTAAACGTAGTTGTGCGAAATTCAATGAATACTGTACCTGTCTTTGACATTTTTAGACATCAGACTACCCAATTTCAAATTAAAATTATTCGAAATCTTATAGACTGTAAAAGGTATTCCTAATTCTATTCCCAGTCATCTCCTTTTCCTTTTACCTATCCCTATCATCCTATCCTTCCCTCATAACTCTTTATTTCTTATATTTATTTTTTCCATCTAAACTTTGAATTGTGTAAATGTGAAAAACTATATTTGGTAACAATGTTTTTTTGTAATCTACGTTTCATCGTATCGTACTGTTTGTTTTTCCTATAAATAAAATAAAAAAAAATATACATGTTTATATCGACAGGCAGTAGGGTAGCTAAGTTTAGATATTTTTTACCAATTTGTCGTGATTCATGATCGGGCTCCAAGTAGCTCAATCACAGATAAACTATGCGACTAAGGTTAAAAACGATGCGCACTCACTTCCTAACGCTAACTATTTGTACCGATCACAATGAGACATTCGTTCAATATCACGTTCGCCGAGCCGATCATTTGCCGAACTGAGGCCGATTCGGACGCGATGTAAGTCACGGCGCGTACGTCACATACGTCCAAAATCATCGCGCTGTCGGATTTTTATTATGACCGACTGCTTTTCTCAAATATTTGGCATGCCGAAAAAAGCTAAATCCAAGCAATAGAGCACTTACGATAAAGATTGGAATGAAGATATGATGCGAATAAGATGTATATCTCGGAGAAATGGGCTCTCGACTAGAAGCGCTTCGTTTAATAATGCCCGATCGACATTACTTTTAAAAAACGCGTGTTCCATTAGTGATCAATGCTAAAACGTTAACATCCAATGGGTAAGAAAACTCGTTATCACGGTTGCTTATAAAAAACAGATAGCGTGGTAGTGATGCTGTTGATCGTGATGCAACTGACACACATGCGTACATCTGCAGAGCTAAATAAGACGTACTGCGGTAATTAGATTTCTAAAATCCAACGTTCCTCTAAATAATGCTAATATAATGAGTTAATTTGCTATAAGTTTTGCTTAATATTTATTATTTTTTGCTCACAAGTTTTTAATATCATAGACGAGTAACTACAGATATCATTGCGGAGCAACATAGTTATAAAAAATATGGTGTTATAAGATTCATTTATCAAATTTGGTGATACATGTTTTAAAAAAGTTAGCTATAATCAAATCAATTAAAATTACCAGATCTAAATTTAAATTTCATGTCGGAATAGGTATACAATATCCTTTTTTTACACTATTTTAAATTTTAACATATTTTACTGTAATCTGTAAAAGTAAAATTTATGTTAATTTTCAATTGATTTTTTATCAATAGAAATAAGGTGCTAAATAAAATACTTACACTAAAGTGTGATAAAGCACGTTAATAAGGCGTGAGCTTTAAAAAAACGCTTATAATACACTAATTAAAAGCTCCTTGGAAAGGTGGGTAGGTTCCCAGGTGCAAGGGCACGATTTTATTTTAAAAAAAAACGAATTCTTCATAACACGAAAAGGGTAATTTTTCGAAAAAACTAATTAATGTTTTTCCTAGACCTAGTAACTGAAAATATGCTCTTTTTATGATAATTAATTTTACACCCACACCATTATAAATCATAAAAAGTCTGCATAGTCAGGTCGGTACTTAAGATTTTATATAAGGCTTTGGGGCTCTAAAGCTCATTTTATACGCACAAAAAATGCAAATAGCGTAATATTATTTAGATTTCACAAAATACAAGCAAACTCCTTATGAGAATTTTATATCACGTATGTTAGATGATTATATCCGAAGGAGCTCGATTGTTTTATAAATCAAATATTTTGTTTTAGATAGTTTTTTTTGAAAAACATAACTGATTATTTATCAGTCAATCCATCGATAATTTTTTTGCAACAGCCCATCCATCAGTCCATCAATCGATAATTTTTTCCATAACCGATTACTAGTCCATCCATCAATTATCAAAATAACCGATCATGCCCATAGCTAAAATAATGATTGGTTTCACAAAGCCTAAAAAAGATCCGTAATAAGTTTCCCTGAGAACTCAAATTTACTAGTGTCCTTTTAAAAGCCGTCAAATAAATAAAATAAAAATTGTATGGAATACTATGACCACTACAACAGTCTTTCGGAAAGAAAATTCATATCCTGACAATAAAAATAATTGGCAAGTAATAGTGAAACGTGTGCTTTAATTTTTTTTTTCGTTAAAAATATATGTTTTATTGTACGTTTGCTATATTTTCCTAAAAACATTTAAAAACATGCAGTATTTGTATGCCATAATTGCAGCATTTGTATGCTAAATTTAGTTTATAAAATGTGTGAAATATATATTTTAAATAAGTATAGTGTAGTGTTAAAATCAAAATAATAGTTTATGTCAAATGTTTTTAGAAAATAATGATATTGGAATTACTAGCAGTATCAAACTGTTTTTATAGCTAAAATAAAAAAGATACATACATACTTATATATATTTTTAACAAATAAAAAAAAATTGTTAGCGGAAAATTTTGAGTTTAAGTCCTGCCGGCTGCGGCTCTGTACATAGTCTCACACTTTTTTACGGGCGTTCGAAGTTTGAATTCCGCACTTGAATAAACTTGGGTTTACCTTGCACTCGTATTAAAGAGCGACGTGGCCGTACGTGCGTAGGGAACTTCGCGTGATTACGGATGGAAGCTTATTGCTTATCTCTCCATCAGATTGTCTGGTCACGCTGGTGCAGGTTAGAAGGGGGGGGGGGGGGGCGGGTGACATGAAGTAGGCGGGCGGTAGTTACCTTCTTCGCTCATTACTCCTTTCTACTCACGGACACCACTGCACTGGCACTAACGGATGCCGTTTTATAATTGCGTAATTAAAAAAAAAATAAAAGTAATTGAGATAAACCTTCAACCCACATAAATAAATTTTCATTTCAGCGTTTCCCTCTTTTTAATGCAATAAAAACAAACATGTTAAAAGTACAACCAAAACCATTTTTTTTTTT
>JAGVSP010002451.1:0-28977 GCA_022494985.1 Micrasema minimum | reverse complement strand
CTTATGGTGATAGGTCACTGTATCTTTATATAAGTATTAAATCTTTTTTTTAAAAGAAATCTATGCAATCTTATAATATTTGCAAATATTTCAATGTGTAAATACTATTTTCTATAAAGCCTAACCATTTTTGCAACTAAAAACTTGATTCCGATACTATGAAAGCCCCACCCTTCCCTAGCCGGCCGTTTTAAAACTACTGAGTCTTTTTTCAGTCCTTGCCACAACTCTACCGTTTTTTTCAACAAGCTAAACCTCGCGATTTTAAGATTGTTGGTGTGATAAAAATACGGATGAATTTACGATTATGTACGCGAACAAATGCTTTCATTGTACCTTTACCACTTGTCTCGGCTTATGTATCATAATTGTCATTGTTTCCATCACCCAAACAACCAGAGTCGGCAAATTAACAGTAGAAGTGTAATGTTTGCTTCTCTACCCGAGATCATTATTTATTAGTAATTACTACCACCCGTGTGGAGACTATGGCATACTGCCTCGCCAGGCCCCCCATCCCAGACATCCACACCGTGCTAAAACATGCATTATTTTGATCTTAATATAGACCGGTCAATGTTATAACTAATACTGAAAGCATCCCGCCCACGCTGTTGTTTTCCGTGAATCGCGATATTAATTCCGTGGATCGATATTTATTCGTGGAAACTAGATAGAATATGCAAAATGAAGGGTGCATTGAAACCAGTAAGGAATCCACGATATGAAAAGCTTAGACTGAAATTTTATTGTTGCAGTTCTATCACCATAATACTTTCCAACGTTTTTTTCTTGTATTTATTTTCAAATTTTCATACTTTTACCCAAAATACAGTCAATATACAAACAAAAAGGATAAGTAATGATTTCATCATCCCCTCAGTATATATTTTATGTTGCTGGCGCAAGCCTGTGCATATTAAAGCAAGTACTATTTCGTGTTTCTACCCCCTATGTCGAATAAAGACACTACCCCCTTACATTAATATGATTGGATCTGCACCGAAATCTATAAAAATATGGGGCGGTATTGGGTCACAGTATGCAAGTATCAAATGGGTTGATAAGCTCTGGAGGTTCGAAATAATACTGAAAAATAGTTACAAGAAAAAGATAATGTTAAATTAAGTAAGATGTAAAAATTTTAATTTCTGTAAATGTTAAAAAAACCCAAGACTTTTTCTGGGGAAAACGTTGAAAGAGTAAGGTGTTTTAGAAATAAAATTGGCGTACCACAACGGAGTTCTCCATTATAAACCCTTATTAATGTAGTGAAGCGTGGTGTTGGAAAAAAGAAGGATGAAAAGTACACTAAATGCTGTTAAAATGCGATCTCTCAGGCAAATGTGTGGTTAAAGACTATGTATGATAGTGTGTAAAAATGACGAAATTTTAAGCAGAGTGCAAGGCTAAGATAAGCATTATCGACAAAATTAAGAAAGGGCTTTTACGATGGTTTGGTCATGTGGAGCGAATGAGTGATGAAAGAACGGCATAAAGAAGTTCAAATGCAAGTGTGCCCGGATATAGAAGCCGAGGAGGGCCGAGAAAGACATGCTATGACCAAGTACGACAAGTACTTGAAAGTGGACATGTGAAAAGTCGGAATAATCGGCCGCGTATGTGCATGAGAAGATGTATGAATGTAGAGGAAGCAAAGGAAGTATGTCAGAACAGAGTGGTATGGCGTTCTTTCCTCTATGCCTACTATGGGAAATGGCGTGATGGTTAGTTAGTTAGTTAGTTAGAAATAAATTGTGATGTTATTACAGCCAACAATTTTAGAAAAATTAATCATAAATTGAAATTTACTGGTGATGCGGAAACGTGATATTTCATCGACCATTACCCGACTGAAAGTGTATTTTGCGTGCATAGATTTTTATGAGTGATATTGCGGAGAAGAGGCTGGACAACAGGCCTAGGTCCAAGGCAATGCCAACAGATCTAAGTTCAGTCAACTCTGTTAGAAAAATCAACCCCTACCTTGGTCTCCTGGAGGTAAGGGAAGGAGATATCTACTTGCGGCACTGCCCCAAAATAACGTCCAAAACATAGATAACACAGAACCCACAGTAATGAGGAGATGATGCGGTGATTTTAAATCAGTGTAAACCTATAAAAAGTATTATATTAGCTGTAAGAAATTTTTTATAGCTAAATTTAAAATGTACAAACAAACAAACAAACAACAACTAGGTTTTATAAATGCGGAATAATAATGCGACAAATGCGGTATTTAACTAGGAAGCAAATTGCGTGCGGGTTTAATTGACGCAAATTAACGGTATGTTTAGGATTTCCCCCCCGATGTGTTGTTTGAAAATTGTTTTAATCCCGTTTATGTCTAACAAATTTAAGTCTATCCGCGATTGTGCCATATAGGCAAGGTTGGATTTTTGGGTAGAGGAAAGGTAAAGACAAGGATGCAGGATTTGGATAAGGCACCAAGGAATTACTGGGGAAATTTGTTCCCAGAACGACGAGCACAAATCATCACCAGCAAATGTCCCGAGAGACCAAACTCATCCGCCAAACCATGTACTTCAAACTGATTTTATTTCTTTTTTAATGTAAATTTTATCATAAAAATAACAGGAAACCTTCAATTTTGGATTTTCATATCATTTTGCTTTGTAACGAAAACTTTAAAAATAACAGTTATATAGGAACTAAAAACCTGGATTGAAAATGTTGAAATAATCAACGTGCGTGTGCAAGAAAATAATCTAAGAAAAAACAAATGAATTGTGCTGGCATAGGGTGGTGTGGCATTTTATCCACTTTGCGCTTACATCTTTCAGGCTAAAATGGTGTAATTAATTATTTAAAAAAATTAAATTACGCTGTTTTTTTAATAAAATGTTAATAGTATTTTTATTGGATTCCTGTTTGATTATGTAGCTTTCTTTTAAAATCTTATGACCTAATCCAATACAGCTTAAATGCTTATAAAAATCCATCTCATGACTGTGTAACATTTGGTTCGGCTGACCGCACAGTACACGGCAATAAATTATTGTGTCAAAAAGATTTCGGTTCTCTCTCTGATAATTTCTAAACTTTAATCTCTGCGGATATTCACCCATTTAACTGTAAGTTTTAAACAGAGCTTTTTGTTTTTATATCTATTTTTGGACAAAGGAATATCAGTTTTTTTATTTGGTTCTTCAAGTAAAAAATATTGGTTTAAATCTTAATAACGCGCAGGCTATAGACAGGTCACTATCAACAGTAAACATACTTTAATTTACAAATTGATCACCTAAATTAAGAAAAAACTGGTAAATAATGTACAATATGTTGATAAAAGGAAAGTTTTTATACAAATAATACCCATGTTAGGACAATATATGCCAAAATCAATGTAAATCAAAATAATTATTTATCGAAATCAATTACCTGTGAAATGTGACTCCTTTAACAACTTTGACACTCTTACTGCTACAACCAAGCATACTACAATTCACCATTGCCGTTTTTTTAATGCTTAAAATTCAGGAAGTATCCACGTTATTTACTAGCAAAGTGACGAAAGTGACAGTTACGCGTCTGTTGTCAAAACAAATAATAATGGCCGCCAGCAGAGTGAAGTTGTCGCTAACCAAAAATTTGCAACGCTTACGCTCTATGGGAAACGGCGAAAGGGCCTCTCTATAGCCTGCGCGCGTCATTACTCTAAGGTTTAAATGCATCTTTCTGTAAGAATATGTTTTTAAGATAGTTTATATGCAATTTGACATCTCAACAGAGACGAGAAGTTTGGAAGGGAATATGGATATCTAGGCGTTTACAGATTAATGCAATCATAAAGGTTTCTGCTAAAATGCTTAGCAATTTTCTCAATGGATGATAGAGAGTGTTCACATGTAAAGCGTGAAGTGGTGTTTTATGTAGACCGAAAATTATTTTTATGATTTTTTATATATTTTTTTTCTAATATTAGAATTTTTGTTTGTTTCAGGTGAGTCATCAATTTAAATCAAAACCGCGTCTCAGTTCAAGGATAATCGATTTGGTACGTTAAAAAATTAACTCATCTTTTTAATAAAATATTGAATAGGTATGTTCTTAAAGCATTGGTCGAAAACTTAAAATTTTTCGACCACCTTGAGTCCTTTTTGTTTTCCTTATTATAATTATTTTTATTTTATTTCATATTAACGTAAAATTTTTTTTTATTTTTTTTCCATTAAATTAATTTACTATATCGTATTTGATTTTGATCTTGTTTTTCTTCTTCTTTTTGTTTTATGTATACTGTATCAAAGATCACGCGAAAATAAACTGATATTATTATTATTATTATTATTTAAAGTAGGTACATACTTTAAAAAACTATTAAAATAAATTTTCCATACATAACTTTTACCTACGTTTTTTCATTAAATATTTATATTTATTTATTAAACGGTTTTTTTACATATGGAAAGTCAGATGATAAGTCATGCGCTTCAGTACCAGTCCAAGGTATCACACATGAAATATAAATATGAAAATCACATGTAAATAAATATTTCGAACCAGCGGCCTTACGCACTAAGTTAAATGCGCTATCGCTATGCTACGAAGCAGTGTACTTGCGCTAATGCACCTTTCATGTAATAAAAAATGATCTAGATATACTACACACGTGGTGACTAATGCATTGCAGAGTGCAAAATATACTGCAGTAGGCTAAAAATGCACACATGCTTGTAGAGCGCAAACAAAAACAAACAAATAAAAACTAAATGAGTTTATTGTTAAAACTCCTAGGGAGCATTAGGTTGAAAAAGAAAAAGAATTCTTTTTTTTCTTCCTTTGTTATGTTATTTTTATAAATAAAATAAAAAAAATTAAAATAAAAAATAAAAAATAAAAAAATAAATAAAAAGTAGCGAGATCGCGATTGCCCAAGCTTATTGAAGTACAATTTTTAAAAGCATACCACACCATGTGACCCGCGGCCGCTTCCCATACAAACGTACTCCTTGACTTTCTCCCTGGAATTTAACATTATCTTATTCTTCTTCTTCTTCATCAGCCATTGTTCGTCCACTGCTGGACATAGGCCTCCCCCATATTGGTCCACTGCTTTCTGTCGTGGGCCTCGAGCTGCCATCTGGATCCTGCAGTTTTTTTTATGTCATCTGTCCATCTTCTTGGTGGTCTTCCTACAGGTCTCCTTGCAGCTCTAGGTCTCCAGTTCAGCAGGCGCTTCGTCCATCGGTCCTCATTCTGGCGTGCCACATGTCCTGCCCATGTCCACTTCAGCTGGGAGATAGCTTTTATGACGTCTATGACTCTAGTCCGTCTTCTTATCTCCTCGTTAGTGACATGGTCTCTTAAACTGATGCCGAGCATGCTTCGCTCCATTGCCCTTAACCCCGAGTTAACATTATGGCCATGTTTTTTTGAACACATTTTAGGTATCAACTAGATGCGTGGTTGCATTGTCGTATTTTTTAAATATTTTATTTGTCGAACGAGATAAATAAATAAAAAATAACACAGTACAATCACGCATCTGGTCGATATCTAAAAAGTGTGAAAAAATCGATGCTCTTATGTTTAATTCCAGGGAGAAAATCGAGGAATACGTTCGTGCGGGAAAGCGGCCGTGAGTCACGTAGTGTGGTATGCTCTTAAGTTTCAAAATCATATATTTGTTTTTCAACAGCCACCATTAAGGCCAATGCATTAAAAACATATTATTTAAATAAAAATATGATGTAAAAAGAGTAATAAAATAAAGTCATGTAAGAAATAATTTGTATGGGTCTTTGCGCTATGGTCTAAGCTTAAAATATTTTCTACGCATAAAATTTTCAACGTGAGAACGTTTGATGAGAAAAAAAACAGTTTTCAACGTTCGTCAAGATTGTATATGACAATAACAAAATGTAATATTGGACACATTAACACAAGACAATATTACGTAATTAAATCGATAGGTCCGGAGATGTGGGAGCCAGTGAAGTGACGCAAGCGTATTAACGAGGGGACCGGGGAACGAAATGCCTAAGTAATTCTCAATTTCAATAGGAAACCCCAATCAGAGCGACCCTTCTCGCTGCCTTAGTTCTTGAATCTTTAATGAACCATTTCACAAATTTTGCAGGAGACGCCTAATTTTTATTTTTACAGGTAGATCCTAGTGTTGGAAAGAAAAGGATGAAAGTAGACTGAATGCTGTTGAAATGCGATCTAAGTGTGGTAAGACTATGTACTCGTATGATAGGTGTACAAATGTCGTAATTAGAGAAGAGTGCAAGGCTGAGATAAGCATCACCGACAAAATTAAGAAAGGGCTTTTACGATGGTTTGGTCATGTGGAGCGAATGAGTGATGAAAAAACGGCTAAAAGAAGTTTAAATGCAAGTGCGCCTGGATGTAGATGCCGCGGAAGGCCGAGAAAGACATGGCTTGACCAAGTACGTCGAGTACTTGAAAGTGGTCATGTGAAAAGTCGGAATAATCGGCGTATGTGCATTAGAAATGTATGAATGTAGAGGAAGCAAAGGAAGTCTGTCAGGACAGAGTGGTATGGCGTTCTATCCTCTCTGCCTACTCCTACGGGGAAATGGCGTGATGGTTAGTTCGCAATTTCAGTAATTTTGTTTCACGTTCATTACCTCATAATATACACGAAAAAAAACATAGCCCGAACAATTTAGAATTTACCTGTAAAAACAAAAAAGAAGCGTCTCCTGTAAGATTTGCAAAAAGGTTCATTGAACATTCAAGACTAGGGCAGCATTCTATTGAAATTCGACTCTATCGAACTGAAATTTGTCCCTTGACAATAATGGAATTCCTTGTAACGTGTTCTACCAGAGTATAGGGAAGATAAAAAGTTGTGTAACACATAAAAAAAATATAAATCAAAGCATATCTATTTTTCTTTTGTCCGCTTTGTGGTGAAGTGAATAGCATGTTGGACTATCATCATTCCATATCCGCTCCTTATGTGGAGCACATGGATTCCACAAACTGCCTCCAAGCCAAGCGATTGTAGTAGAAGAAATAACAGTAGAAGTTATTATTTGTCCTTGTAGCAACGATAAAATATTACCTTTTTTAGTGTATTCTTACTTTTTCATCTCAATCAAAAGTAGATGTCAGAACGCTTTTAGAATGTTCCATTTGACTTACATAACTTTCCATTGATGTTGATTTTATTCAGATATTCAAAAACGACGAAGGGTTGGTCTATTCCTACCCCCTTACGATCTTAGCCTGAAAAGAGTTTTGAATGTTCCGGATTATAAGTTTTCGGGTAATAGCTTATATGATCTAGCCTTTAAAGGATTTTTCATCTTTATTGTATAAGTTTTAACTAACTTGGCGTGAGATGAGCTTAGAATTGACTAAGTTTCTCGCAGAAATTTATTTATTTATTTCTTTATGCGGTATAAATATACCTTTTACAAAACATGGCATAATTAAAACACAGAAAAATATTATCAATTAAACTGAACGTTAATATTAAAGTTTATTAAAATACTGCAAAAAAATAAAATACAGGAAACTATAAATAACTAACAATAAATTAATAATAGATAAAAAACAATAATTATTAATATCTTAATATAATAAAGTGGAAAATAAATTTTTCAATTAATTTTTGGTAAATTCAGACTCCGAGGCATTATGTAGGGGTTTAGTAATCTAAATCAGCTTATTTAAGAGGTAGTTTGTGGATTTCATATGCTCCACATTGGGGACGGATATGGTATGATGATGATGATAATGATGAAATTAAGAGTCACGTTAAAAATATCAATAATTTTACCAAATTTATTATTATTCTTAGGAATTCTTTGAAAAGATGAAATCATAAAAATTACTTTCTGCGAAATTTTAATGAAATTGATCGTAAAAATGGGCATGCCTAGACAATTAGAACAATAAATTAAATTATTAATAATTTTATGCAAAAATAATATAATTAAATAATATAATATAAAATTTACAGTTCTAGTAACTTATTTTAAGTTTTCCCAAGTCAGGTTCACGTCTTATAAGTCGTCGTTCTGAAGTAAAATTTTAACAGATCGCAAAGTTTTAGCTCCTACATTTAAAAAAATCTTTGTATATACCTAATAAATGCACATTTTATTGCCCTCAGTTAAATTAATTCTTTTTTAACTAACAAAAAAATGGCATTGTCAAATTTTCCTAATTTTTCATCTTTTAAAAAATTAACACAAAGCTGGAAACATAATAAAGACCAAAATAATAACATAACCAAAATCTCCGTTATTTTTTTTTTTTATATTTTATAATTATTTCCCCTCTTTTTCTTCTTCTGTATAAATATATCAATATAATATCATGTATTTTTTAAAATTATCTTTTTCTCTTTTGCCTCGTGCATGCTGCTTGAAAGAGTGTGAACAATTCACATTGACTCTCACAGTATACCCACAAACTGGCTATGCCTTGGTGGGATTTTTTTTTATTTTTCGTATGTTTATGTGATTTTATGTATTTTTTTTGTAAATAAAAATTTCTTTTGAAAAAAAAAATAAAAAAAAAAAATAAAAAAAAATAATAAAGGAAGCTTCGTTATATAAATATATATAATGTAGACATCTACAGCTGTTTCGCAAAAAAAATCGCTGACGTTCCACCAAAAATAAATATTGTTCAACTAAATCAAATTAATTGTTTATTTATTTAAACTGTTAAATATCTAAAGTAAAAAGAATTGTGCTTTTATTCAAGCTTTTTAGAATCTTATGATAAGTAAAACTAAGAAACGTCTGACTCTCATTTTAAGAATTGACGTCTTTGAATTTTGAACTTTTCCCTTTTCATTGCCTTTTGTGTGCTTTTGCAATTTCCTTGCTTGTTCTAACGTCCAATAGCGCACAGTGCTCCATTTCACAACCCCAGAATATCGAAAATTCTATACCTTTCAAAAATTTAAGTTGCGACAATATTGATTTACTTATTTTTATTATTTATTTTTCAACCTTTTGTACAATGGCGTACGTTGGCGGGCTTATTGCTAAAAGCAATATGTGTCAATCAACAGATTGTTGTGAGTGGGTCAAAATCTACGAATAACTCATTCAGAGCCGTTTGTTTGGTCGGCAGATAGTATCTTCTTGTAAAAAAATGTTTTTATTAAAAAAAATATAAATAGGATAATATTAAAATATTACCAATAAGCATAATAATACAAATATCTTTAAAGGTATGAGGACTATACCTACTTTGCATTGTCAAATATGTTTTTTATATGAGGACTCATAATTATATGGTATTTTAACTAACTAACTAACTAAACTAACTAACTAACTAAGCATCACGCCATTTCCCCGTAGGGGTAGGCAGAGAGGATAGAACGCCGTACCACTCTGCCATGGTATTTTAGAAAAAATATACGGATTGTTTTACGAAAAAAAATTTTTAATCAAGTTAAATTTTTTGACTTTATGGTGTATATTTTTGGGCAATTTTCCTCATATTTTTGGGCAAGTTTTGTCTTAAAAAAAAATTGAAACTGAAATTTTTATTTTTGGGCAAGTTTTGTCTTAAAAAAAAATTGAAACTGAAATTTTATCCGTCCAAAGTTATTTTCATATTAAAATTTTTAATTTATAATTCTGTTATTAATCAAAGCGTTTAAATCGCACGATCTAGGCGGCTAATTGACCGGTCCCAAACGTGAAATAAACTGTTCACCGAACTTGCCTCTCGTTGTCTTGTTGAAACCTTTAGATTATTTTTTGTGGGGCTATGTTAAGGCTCATGTCTATACTAACAAGCCCGCTTCGATTGACGCATTGGAAGACAACATTGAAGCATTTATTCGTGAGATACCGGTTGAAATGTTGGAAAGTGTTTGCCGAAATTGGACTAAGCGGATGGACCATTTGAGGCGCAGCCGCGGTCAACATTTGAATGAAATAATCTTTAAATATTAAATTATATGGACCGTACTATCGAATAAAATTAAGATTTTATGTTTTTTTTTGAATTTTATGTGTTTTTTTTATTTTTAATTTCCGATAGCTATTAAAAAATCAGCCATTATATATTGGTTTTAATTTATCTTATACCATCGTGCGACGTCCCAAGACGTCACGAAGTTATTTGAAAGTACAATGGAAACAATGCCTTATATAAATGGAACTTCTGTAGAAAGAATTCCTAAAGATGTCTTTAATTGAATGGAGCATTGTCCGAAGCCAAATTAATTCGACGGATTTTCCCTTCGAAATGTTGAAAATCAACGTTGTCAAATGGGACGTCCGCATCCCCTTAATCAATTTTCAAATACCCGAACGTAAGAAAGAACGATTCTATGACCGTTTTTTAATTGTGACTCAGAAGAAACTTTAAGGGTGAACGAAAATGGCGAACCGGGGATTTAGTACAAAATGGCTTTTTTTAAAACAATTTAACTGAAGTAATGGTAATATTCGGGTTCTCGGCGTCCCGGTCGTCCACTGTTGACAATTCGTCGGCAGTTTGCGTCAGAGCTGCGAGACGTGGACTTGACTTGGGAGGATGCGCGGGAGCTGGCGGCCGATCGCTTGGCCTGGAGGCAGTTTGTGGATTCCATATGCTCCACATAGGGAGCGGATATGGTATAATGAATGAATGAATGGTAATATATTAAACAAGCGACATATCAACATTAAAAGATTTATACTTTGAGACAAAAATCATGCCCTTTCACATGCTTCCTACATACGAAATTACTAATTCAATATTACATATTTATTATTTTTGATTCAATGCACACAAACATCGAGACCACTTTTAAACGTTCATCAGCACAACACCCGTTCACGCAACAAAATACATTTAGAACCTGCTAATACAACCAAATTCGGTACAAGATCTCTAAAATACATAGCATTTTCCGAATTTCATTTGTTACCTGACATGTTTAAGATCCCTGTATCTAACTATCGAAACAGGACCCTTTGATTTAAAGAAATATTATTTTGATAAGTATTTTGAATGATACTTTTACTACTTGCATCGATATAATATATGGTTTTGCTGTTACTTAATAATTCACTTTATTATTTCTTTAGGTTTTATGTTTTCATTGGATTGGTTCTGTTTTTTGTATATATTGTGTTTATTTTGTGATCTAAGCGATGTCAGTGCGTATTATTTGTCCCTAAATGAGTTTACTGTAAAAACTCCTAGGGGGAGCATTGGATTGGAAAAAAGAAGGAAAAAAATCCATGTAATGTTATTTTTATTAAAAAAAGAATTAAAAAAAAAAACATTACTCTCTATATTAACAATGTCCTGTCATCAATCATTTGATAATAACTTACGATTGCACTTAAAAAATATACGTATTTAGCGTGTCTTTTGACAGATTATACAGTTTTCTGTCACGTATAAGTCTTTTGACATGACCACTTTCTACGTGTATTTATTTCAAGTCGGAATAATCGGCGTGCGTGCATGAGAAGTTGAATGACTGGAGGAAGCAAGGAAAGTGTGCCAGAACAGAGTGGTGTGGCGTTCCATCCTCTCTGCCTACCCCTTTCGAGAGACGGCGTTACGATTAGTAAGCTAGGTGTGTTTTCTAAGCATGCTCCCATTCCTATCGTTTTTTCGCTACGTAGCTTACTTCAATCTACTTAGTTTTTATTCCTAAATTACTAGACGTTTGCTATAGTATTAATGCGCTCTAAGCACGCTCTGCGCCAATAAAACTCTCTGTTCCGACTTTACTCCATTCCTATACGTGAACCAATTCCTACGAGGTATTTCGCAACGTCTTCGTAAAAATAAAATAGAAACGCTTCGTCGCCTCATTGCTTATTTGTTCAATGGACCAACTGAAAAATCTTGCAGGAGGCATGTGGAATTTGATGTTAAAAAAAAATATACACAAAGTTCGTATGTTTTCACGGCCTTCAGAATACAGATTATGCTTTTTTGTTTTGTGTATTATGCCGTAAATGTGGGCTTGTGTTACCGACACTTCGGTTCACATTGCAGAGTCCATCTTCAGCTGGAAACGTCGGCAACACAAAGCATACAAACACGGCATAATAACCCACAAAAAACATACATAATATATTGGACGTAATCAGTTGCTTTTGCACTAGATAAGAATCGAATAAATCAATACATTAAATATTTTAGTAACTATGTTCGTACAAAAACAATACGTTAATAATTAATACCGAAGCTTGTTGTACCCACATCAAAGTCTAAGCGAAATATTTAATATTGGGATATGGTTATCATTCCTATTCTAGACGTTTTTTTATTTAATCTAAAAAAGTAAAGGAAAATATATCCCTAACTTTTGATCCCTTCCAGGATATGGATTATTCTCAATTGGGCTACCGTTCTAAATAACGTAATAAATTATAAGTAAGTTTAAGTAAGTATTTTTTTATTTTTATTCAGCAATTGAGAAAACACTGGAAAATGAAAAATTATTATTAGGATCTGTCATTTGGAGCGATTGAATGCTGAAAGAAATGCTCAAAGGATTTATGATTGGAGCGTGCCTGGATATAGAAGTCGAGGAAGGCCAAAAATATATTCCATGATTTAAACTACTATGACTAGTTTTTTTAAAAATTAATATAAAACATTCATGTATTATATTCCCAGGAGTTATAATAACTCATTTTGGGACCGGTATTAAATACATTTTTAATTACATATTGCACAATCAAACACGAATAAGAAAGACGATACACGAATAACATATTTACATCATTAGCCATATACAATTTTCTGTGCGCAAACTTACGATAATAACTTACGATTGCGCTTAAAAAATACACATACTAAGCGTGTCTTTTGACAGACTGTAAAATTTTCAAACTGTTCATTTTTTGTCTGTCTGTCTGTCTTTAGAATATCCATTTATTTATTTATTTTGCTTTTGTCTAGAGACAACGGTATTAAGATACAGTACCCATAAGAAATGGGTTTTGAAACCGTTGTTCGATAAATATGAGCGTTAATATTAAATACCATTTGTCTTATGTAAACCTCGCATTTTCGTAAGGGAGTATTATTAATAATTCATCATTTACGATGTTCGTTACTGAGGCCGACTCGTACTAATATGAGTTATCACAATCGATTTTACTGATTGATCGATGTTTAACAGTTGAGGTTTAGGGCTGTTACGTTTATGGTGTTTATAATTATAAAAAATATTTTCGGTTAAGTACTAAAATATACGGCGGCCTCCGTAGCGTAATGGCTACGATGCTGGTTTGCAATACGGTGGTTCCTGGTTCGATTCCCGGTAAGAACATATATAATTAAAAGTGATTTTACTCACGCCTGGGTGTTTGTGACGTTGTTCCCTTCTGTAATTGGGCCTCCTGGCCTGTTGAGGGTGGTTAAATAAAATAAAACAAAATACTTAATACAAATAATAGTACATAATTTGAGTAGATAGGGGTTTAAAGTTCTGTTAAACTGTTATTTTTTTGTTGTCTGTTAGTTTTTTCAAAGTGATCTTTTAAGAAACGTTAAAAAATATATGTGTTTAACCGTAGAAAATAAATAAGAAAATTATCCATTAAAATTAAAAAATAATAAAGTCAGATTTTTCTAACTTTTGATTGGCTGTAAGTAGTTTTTAAAAAAGGTTTTGATCTTCGAACACGTATTCCTTTAAAGGTGCGTTTCCATATATAAATTTCAAAAAAATATGCGCTTTCTAGGGTTCATTTCATAACACCCACCGAATAAAGTATTCTAATAACAACCCTTGAATTATCAAATTTCACCGTCTAAAGACAGTACTCGAAACGTGTGACGTAGATGTCTAGTGATGACGTAGTGAGTGACGTAGTGGGTAACTAGACACCTCAGACACTGTAGTATTTTTCAGGTATGGAATGTCACTTCTCTGAAATTATTTTTCGAAAGTTTTGATGATAGATATCTACTTCAATAATTTCATCTAAAAAAATAAGGAAAATGGGTTCGGAATAAAAATTATAAATGATTGTATCTCTTTTGTTGATTATCCTATTTACGAACGAATTGCACTGATGGTTTTGTGATTCTTCGCTTTCTTTTTCTGCGTTTACAGAAAATGTTGGTTTACGAGCCCATTTTAAGTATGTACGTATGATTAAGCGTGCAAAGTGGGGTAACTTATTTGTAGGGATCGTTTTTGGCGGAATTATTTTCTTAATATTTTGTTGTTTCTCTAGAGTTTCCCTCCAAAGTTTCGGTTAATTTATCACTTGTTCCTGCTCCTCCCGGGATATCCACCAGAGTAATCTATCATCTCATCCTGTAACCGTCGTTCTAATGCTAGACATTACGTTTGTATGAGATGAACGGAAAAAGAAAAAGTGACCAACGCCCTGCGCGGTCTTCGTGGTAGAGAAAATTTTGTAAAGTAAGTGGTAAAAAATATAAACGTAAGACCATATTTATTCAGTTCTGCAGTCCTTGGTCACTAAGGTTTTCAATGTGTGCAAAAAGAGTGATCTGTTAATGAATGTGGAAAAATCAAATGTGATGGTTTTTTGAAAGAAATGGGGGAATATGACCGTATGTAATATTATAAAATGGAGACAGATTGAAGCAGGTTGAAGAATTCGTATATTTGGGAAGTATGTTTACAAGATACGGAAATGTGGATAAGGACATTGAGAGAAGGGTTAGTGCCGGAAACAGAGCAAATGGTGCCTTGAAATCGATAGTGGCAAATAAGAACTTATCGAAAGAAGCAAAATTGGCAGTACACAACGGAGTTCTGGTACCAACCCTTATGTTTGGTAGTGAAGCGTGGTGGGAAAAAGAAGAATGAAAGTAGACTGCATGCTGTTTTGAAATGCAATCTATGTGTGGTAAGACTATGTATGATAGGTGTAAATGTCGAAATTAGAGCAGAGTGCAAGGCTGAGATAAGCATTATCGACAAAATTTTACGATGGCTTAGTCATGTGGAGCGAATGACTGATGAAAGAACGGCTAAAATAAGTTTAAATGCAAGCGTGCCTGGATGTAGAGGCCGCGAAAGGCCAAGAAAGACATGGCATGACCAAGTACGTCAAGTACTTGAAAGTGGACATGTGAAAAGTCGCAATAACCGGCGTATGTGCATGAGAAGATGTATGAATGTAGAGGAAGCAAAGGAAGTATGTCAGGACAGAGTGGTATGGCGTTCTACCCTATCTGCCTACCCCTACGGGGAAATGGCGTGATGGTTAGTTAGTTAGTTCGGAAATAACATCGGTTACGTCACCGATCGCGTTTCTTACAAAACGCAATCAAATTTGTTAAAAAATTGAACGTCCATAATAGGGTTGTTCCCGATAGCATGAATATTCTTGAAAACGTTATAAATATTTAAAGGATATTTTTACAATTCCAACGATATAAAACACAATGATCGAAAATGTTGTTCTTAATTTATAAATTTATGTTTTAAAAACACACGAAATTACGAGTGACTTTTAACGCCTTTCACGCGTTAAAGTCATACCCGTCCATATTATAAAAGGCGGGAAATTCATTGCGAAGTGAGCGCTCATATTGATGTGACGTCACACCGCGCATGCGCGCCAAATGGAGGATTTTGCGAGCGATTTGAAAAAGCGCTATTTCAAACCGCGCTAGAAAATTCATATGACATCGTAAAAATAAAAAAAAAATTCCCTTGATATTGTTATTTTCCAATCAATTTTTTTTAATAAAAAATAGAAAATCGGAAAGAACCCAATTGTTCTGCTTTATCTCTGATATTCAAACACCATTTTTTTTTAAATATGCTCAATAAGTTCAAAGATTTTCTTGCATACCAGTGTTTTGATGTACAAAGATTCGCGTAGGGTACTACAATGGGTACGCTTACCGTGACCTAGTTTTGAACGCATGGCGCGTGCATATCACGCGTCTGGAATGTTATGACTGGTGTTCTCGTGTGGATAAACAGACTATAGTCACTCACTACGGCATCTACGTCATCACTAGACATCTATGTCAACTTTTAATAAAAGCTGCTTTCAGCACAATATGCTATAGCCAAATCCCCATCAGGGGATTGTATATTAATACAGGATTAAAGATCCATAATAATGATGAAAATATGATTCTCTTTGAAAATGGATATGCGGGCTTTTATTATAATTTTCACTCATGTTTGCAATGCCGAGTTTTTAATTACCTACTCGCTTTATGATTTCCAGTATTGTTTGATGATAGTTAAAAAGTGTAACGGTTTTTACTAGAATTGCATAAAAATGCAGAGTATTTCAACTCAAACAAAGAGAAAAAAAATCACAACGAGAGTACTGTGAGTTATGTTTGTTATTTTGACGTTTGAAAATACAGTGTGTTCGTATTTTTTGGTACTTTTCCTACATCAAATTTTATGAAACTAAAAGCACTATCCACTGGGTTAATTTAACCGAAGTGTATGTGCATATTTTTTGAAGGATGTTTAAATAAATAATGTGCTATGATAATTACCATTTCTTAACTTGGCACAATTTAATTTCATTTAAAATTTAGATTGATTTGGCAATCACTTTGTAACATTTCATAATGAATTATGATTAAATAAAACAATGTTAATGTTTACTGATAATTGGTTTATTCTATACAAACGAAAAAGCATACCTACACTGCACGTTTTCTATTTGTCGAGTGTGCAAGCGAGAGCGCGGAACACCAGTCGATGGAGAGCACGACTCCCTAAACGTTCGGTTGTAGTAAATTCTATTTCTTCCACTCCATCAGAATAAACCAATAGAATAGTAACAGCAGCAGCACACAAGCTATCATAATTCAATATAAATTAAATTAACGAGTGCAAAATTTTGGCAATATTGAAAAAATTATCGCTCGTAAAAGGATTTAATTTTTAATAAAAATATTATGTCAAGTTTTGTAAAAAAAATATGATTCAATTTCTAGAATATTATTTAAAAAAAAATAAAAAATCATAATGCTTTAGTAATCAAACAGTCCGCCTTTTGGTGAAGCGGTAGCGCGTTGGGCTGCCATGCATGTGGCCGCGGGTTAGATTCCCGATGGGGGTCAATACGAAATATATAAATATAAAAATATTTCATACATATGTGATACACTGACAAAGCGTTAAACTGGTATCTTGCCAATCATGATTATAATCAATCCGAATACATTTTTTTTGTTGAAAAATTTGTATATTGATTATATATTATATCGTACATTGATTAACTATTCCTTGTCATCAATAAACCCTTTCCTTATGTTTAATCAAGACCTTAGATTCTTTACAATATTATTACGTAATGCATTGAACTCTGAAAATTTTACTTAATCAGCTTAAATAAGCTTCTTGATCAAAAGTTGTTTGGCATAATTTCAGTAACCTACCTCTTTCTAGAATCTATGTTGCCCCTATTTATACAACGCCTCTCCGCTTTGACGCGACGCGACGCTGGGTATCGTGTGATCCATTTCAAGATAAACCCGAAAGTGTCCCTGACGTCATAGGCTGTGACGTAGTAGGTAGTTTTTGCTGTACGCGTGACCTATTCACAGGATGCGGTCCAAAAAGCTTTTTTTGCTTTTAACTGGCATTTTAAGACTTTCTAACGGTATTTCTAAGATCCTATTTTCGACAGCGGCAGCAAAATAACGTCTTAAAATAATAATTTATTTTTTTCTTGAAATCCTCTATAAGTTAGGCAATTTATTTTTCATTCTTCTTACCTCACTTCACTGTGTTAGTAAATCTACTACTACTACTTTTGCCTTATCCGCACCTAAAGGCACTGAATTGGTTAATCAACTACAGTATACATGGTGTGACTAAACTCGTAGTACAACCTGAAAACTGGTGAATCTGCATCATATTTAGAGTCGAATGTCTAATATGACTTTCAAATCTGAAATTGAAATAATTTTTTTATTTACTCTCGTCAAAGCTTTCATAAGTACCTACTTACCGCAGATTGAATCAAATTGCACTAATTCTCATTAAAATTTGTTTGTTTTCTTTATAGATAGTAATTTGACTGAATAAATTATTCATAATAATTTGGAAGAATTTCTAAAACAAAAGATTAGCTTTTAAAAAAAAAAAAACGATAGCTATGGGTCAAATGAAAAAAAGAAATTCTACAAAATTGACTCCAAATATGACGTAGATTTACTTGTTCCCCTTGTAGATCGAGTTTCGTTTTATTTTTATTTATTTATTTACAAAACCAACACAGGAGTATAATAATATAAGATCTGGAAGGTTTACATGACCAATAACGGGTTTTGAGTAGTAACAGTTAAAGTTATATATATATATATACACACATATATATACAGTGCCTAAAATATTAATAAAAGATGGGAAAAGGGGGATGAGGAAGAATAGAAGGATGTTTGAAAAATAATATTGGGAGATTTACAAAAAGGTTAGAAGGAAGGCCAATAAAAAATGAAAAATACAAGAAAAATAGAAAAAAGCAGAAAATAGTGGAGTACGCAGACAACACTAGATCCGTCAGGTTTACCCTATTGCCGACCAACTTTCTCTCTTTTTACCACGTTAGGCCCGCATTTATTAGCAACTTTTGACCATTCGGATTTAACAAGTAGGTACTTATTCCGTATTTTCTTACGTAGGTACGATTTTTTAAAAAGGTTAAATTTTAAATTAAGGTTATTTTTTTTTTTTAAATAACCCGCTAAGTCTCTATTATAGAGGCTTGTCAGCAGGTAGGAAGAGAGGATATGGAAGGAGGTACTGAAAAATACACCACAACACCCAGACCAATTGAAAAATTATTCATCTATGGTTAAATATACCTTCACAAGTAATCATTCGATTCTACTTATCAACATTCGATTTGTTTGGGTACACCTCTAGAAGAAAGGTTCGCTGATGCAACATTGTAACGACGTTAAGAACAGAAAAAGTTTATTATGTTTAGAATAGGTTTATCAGTGAAAGTAAATCGTAAAATTACCTTATTTTGTCATTATTACAATAAATATGTAATGTTAATTGAAGAAAGTTAAGCAATTGTGTAGTTATAACTTGGAAAAAATAAATAATATTTTGTACCCGCCCCTACAAGGTTATGTTGTTGAATCTTGATGAAGTGTCAAATGTGACCTATTAAATTGGCCTAAACTATAATTACTTTATTAAATGGATAGTTTAACTTGGCAGAGAAAAAAAAGATACGGTTTTTTTTTTTTTTTTTTTTAATTCTTCTGTGTTATCAGTATGTCATGTAACTGAAAAATAATTTTAAAGAAAACTGTCTTCGTAGATTTATAAAAGGAATATGTGTAATTTAATATTTTTACATATTTCAATTTTCGACTAATATTTCAGATAAGCCTACGTGGGCCGTTATTGGAAATAGGAATCACGCCGTGGCGGCTTGGAAATTTGAACCGGGAATATCACAAAGACCGTGTCACTACTACTATAATAGGCTAAAACTCGTTAAAAACAGTAATAAAAAATCTTACTTTTTCCGCAGCCAAAAATTGTATTATCTACGTATTTTATAATGTCTGAAATTCCCATTTCTGCAATAAACGCAAATAATTTAGGTACATGCGTTTTATAGTTAATGCAACTGGCACTAGAATTGCATGCCTTAATAATGAAAGTGCATGCGCCGCCATTTTATGATGGAATTTCCCAAGTATTCACTGGTTATGCAGCTTTACAATTTCCCTGAACAATAAACCCATGTTTTGTGATATTATTCAAGAAAAATGAATGTGAAACACAAAGCATAAGGCGTATAAATGCTGGAGATAAAAATGATGATCAAGAATGTCCCATACAATTTTAAAAAAATGCCGCATTATTTTCAGAATAGCAGTGAAAAATATTGTTTATTTGGATGTATTATAAATAAGATGAAACAATTACAATAATAATAATAAAATAACATTACATAGGAAAAAAAAAAAAAAGAAATTATTTTTCTTTTTCAATCTAATGCTCCCTAGGAGTTTTTACAATAAATAAACTCATTTAGGGACAAATAAAAAACACATATTCATTTTATTCTAATACGCACTGACATCACTTAGATCACAAAATAAACACAATATATACAAAAAACAGAACCAATCCAATGAAAACATAAAACCTAAAGAAACAATAAAGTGAATTATAACAGTAACAGCAAAACCATATATTATATCGACGCAAGTAGAAAAGGTATCATTCAAAATACTTATTAAAATAATATTTTTTTCAAATCAGAGGTCCTGTTTCGATAGTTAGATACAGGGATCTTAAACATGTCAGGTAACAAATTAAATTCGGAAAATGCTATGTATTTTAGGGATCTTGTACCGAATTTGGTTGTATTTGCTGGTTCTAAATGTATTTTGTTGCGTGAACGGGTGTTGTGCTGATGAACGTCTCTATTAAAAGTGGTCTCGATGTTTGTGTGCATTGAATCAAAAATTATATGTAATATTGAATTAGTAATTTCGTATGTAGGAAGCATGTGAAAGGGCATGATTTTTGTCTCAAAGTATAAATCTTTTATATGTGTATCGTACGGCAAGTGAAAAACATTTCTAACTGCTCTATTCTGTATAAACTTCTACTATGATGTATAATAGAATTGATTATTTTAGAGTGCCTTCCGTAAATACCAGGTGTAAGTTCTTGTTTCATTGTCCTGGTTCAACATCTAACCAACACAGTAACTCGACCATACCACGATTACATTCATTAGGCAATAAATATGAAGAGACTGCTGATATTATACTTAACACTCTGCAAAGCTATAAGCATGCAATATTAACTCAATTTATGATCATTTAAATAATCTGTAATTGTGATTCCCTTTTTTATTAACTAATCATTTTAATGTCATGTAAATGCCCATCGGGCGTATATGAAAATAAATAAATAAAATACATTATTATAAGACTTCGGAGCTACTTTCAAATCACCGGAACCGTCTTTACCAGAAAAAAGAAAAAATCAAAGTGATGTTACATTTTAACCAAGTACTTATTTTGTCTGTATTTTGTCTTAACCTTAAAAAAATGTAAGCTTTTGGCTGTATTCATAGCTTTTTATTTAAAAAAAATGTGCATTTAAGTACTATTTTCATAAACAAAAACTGCATATGGACAAATATATTACATCATTTATATTATCACCATTAACATTGTAAATCATTGTAAACTTTTTATATATTTTTTAATTTTATTATTATTATTATTATTATTTATATTTTTTTATCCCCCTCCCCAATCCATAGTTCCCCACCCCCTCTAATTAGATGCAACTTTGTATTTTAATGTTAGTTTTTTATTTGCTCTGATGATGGTACGGTGGTACCGAAACTTGTTAGTAATAACTCAATTAAAAAGTGAATAAAAAAACAAAGTGATTTTTATTTTATTTAAAAAATATAAATATTACAATTTATGGGCACCTACATTATACGACATAAGAAACAGAGTCATTATACAGGTAACGTTACAGAATACCAAAAATTCTAAAATACCAAAACTACACCTAACAGACGGGTTACAGAACGACTAAACAAAATTTTAGCCACCAGATAGGTTCCCTCTAGTGGTGATTGCTTTATGTGGGGTGCACAGAGAGAAATCAAAGAGTACTTAAAGTTTCAAGTGCACATTTATAACACAGAAGAGAGAAAATACAATGAAAACTTAACTAAATTTAACTAATTAAACTAAGATTGACATGAATTACAAAAAAGGAAAAGTGCGAAATGAATTTAGATTGCCCCAAAAATTTGGCGGCAAGAAATTTGTACAAAGCGACGTGTAGTCACGATGAAGGTTTAAAATGTCTCTCGTCATTGTCCGATATCGTTCGGCGGAGTTCGGTAGATCTTACTTCGCTCCGCGTCGTACGCGCGACGTATTTTTTCCGCCACAAAATCATACAATAACGTATCCTTTGAATTACGTATTTTATAGTAACTGTGAAAAGGATTAAATAAACATATTTTAAGTTTATATTTATTCGACACGTGCCCTAGAGCCAGTGGAGAGACAGCATCTATAATTTATTATAATATTAATAAAATGTTAACTATCTACGAAAGGATAATTAAATAAATAAAATTAAAAAATTAAATGGATTTTATATTCCTAGTTGTTGCAATGATAACCAAATTCAGTTCCTAGATAACTCTAGTCAAACCGCAGGCTTTATTCCTTCAAAATATTCCGTTTAATACAGACACTAGATTTTTATACAAAGCCGCGACATCCCCTCTTCAAACACGGCCCAAGATGTCTACATAGCGCGTGTATTGTAATCGAGAAGGTACACAGGGGGATGTTTCGTAAATCAAATATTGTTACCACAAAATAAGGCTTTGACGCGTGCCACGCTAAGGTTGGGTGGATAGGGAGGGTGTGTGAAAACGTAAAGGAAAGTGACACGAAAAGTTTTGTATATCCGGTCGTATATCTAATCATTTATTATTGTTATGTTAACATTTGTTTTGTTGCATTAGTTGATTACTAGGGTCCTTTAAAGGCAGGGCTTTTTCTCCTTCAGAGCAGAGTATTATTTGATTTTAGGTTTAATTTTTATTCGTTTTAATTCATGTTAATTTATTGTAAAAATATATTTAAAAAAAAAACATTTGAAATAAAGACTCAGTTTATTGCTTCTTAACATGTTTTTTTCTTCATAATCAGATCATAAATACTCCTTATGTGTAATATGGCATAAATTGCCTTCAAGTCAAGCGATTGGCCGCCTGCTCCCGTGCATCATCCAATATGACTTATTTTTTACACTTGATTTACTAATTAATGTATTTAATTGAATTTAATTATTGTATTTCATATGTGAGTGTGAGTATTTATTAAGTTGCCTAGCTCTTTAATAAACGTCATTGGAAAAAAATTCGTGTTTCGCCTATCCTTGTAACATAGGACCACGTGAATAGCGCACACGAAATTTGGCCGCAATATGGGGCTATTATTTTTTTATGGAAAAGTTAGATAATAAAATAAAAACTGGTACGCTAACCCCTAGAATTTGATGTGCTCTTCAATTACTATATTTATTTTGCTGTCGTCTTAAGATATCAGTGATATAGAGAGATACAGTTCTTACGAAATTTGTTAGTTAATTTTATCTAATGGAACGGTGCTTCCCATTTTATTTGGAAAAGGAAAAACACTTTCCTTTTTCTACGATCCATCTATCCCAATTTACCTACCCTTACAAAATAGAGAGGAGAACCAATGGCATTTCAAGGGCGTAAAGAATAGTTTATTTACCTGAAACGAGAGAAATTCCTGAAAGCATTTTCCTGAAAATTTGCCCTACTTTTTGTGGTTTCAACGAACCTAAGCCTGAGTGAACATACACATGTAGAAAATACCAAATATACTCGTTTGCTTGATGGAAAATATATTTTTTGTGATAAAATCACCACAAATTCAAAAAATAAGTAACGAAGCTTTTCAAATACATTAATATTCTATTCAATATTTTTTTGACACAATTATTTTGCTATTTCGATAATATATTGTCCATAGATTGCAAAAATATAGACTTTTATGGAATCGTTCATATTTTCTCATATTTTTTTCATATATGTTCTAGATGGACCACGCGGATAGCTCAATTAGTATTTAAGATATCTAGTATCAGGTCAAAGCTTATTCTATATTTTTTTATAACTGAATAATAGAGGATTTCAATTGGTTTCCTACCTTTTATTAAATCAACTAAAAAAAATATGTATGGTATCACCTCAAGTTTTATTTTTTCAATGTTAGAATAATAAATGGTGCCTTAAAGTCGGTAGTATCTAATAAGTGCTTATCAAAAGAGGCTAAATTGGCGGTGCATAATGGATTTCTGGTACCAACCCTTATGTATGGAAGCGAAGCATGGAGTTGGAAAAATAAGAATGAGAGTAGATTGAATGCAGTTAAAATGCGATCTCTCAGGCGAATGTGTGGTAAAACTATGTATGATAGGTGCACTAAATGTTGAAATTAGAGCAGAATGCAAGGCTGAGATAAGCATTAATCGACAAAATTAAGAAAGGTCTTTTACGTTGGTTCGGTCCATGTAGAGCGAATGGATGATGAAAGAACGGCTAAAAAAATATATGATGCGACTGTGCCTGGATGTAGAAGTCAAGGAAGGCCGAGAAAGACATGGCATGATCAAGTTAAAACCAAGGCTTGAAAGTGGGCATGTAAAAAGTCGGAAATATCGACGTGCGTGCATGAGAAGATGTATGAATGTGGAGGAAGCAAGAGAAGTGTGCCAGGACAGAGTGGTGTGGCGTTTTATCCTCTCTGCCTACCCCTTTTGGGGAATGGCGTGATGTTTAGTTAGTTTTTTTTATAATAATAACTATTAAACTTTTTAATTTTTAATTCTATGAAATCACAAATCTACATATTATAATGAAATAAATAGGTAGCATGCTCCATAAAACTACAAATAAATACACTTGTGTTTTTTCCCTTAAAACTGAAAATATGGAGAAGATTTTATTTAACTGAATTCTTCGTATAAGCGAAATATAAAAAGGAAGCTGTGCAATAAAGCCCGATTTATTTTTCTTCATGAAACAGCACCCTAGACGGTAATGACACTAAAAGTTACCCAAGTTTTACATGTTGAGAATTTTCCTGTTTAACTGTAATTCTTTCGTATTGTTTAAAGATAGGGTTTGAAACTTTCATTATTCACGAGATCTATTATTATTATTAAATTATATTTAAAAATGTTAGGTATCTACGGGACGTAAACTGGCTTGGGAGAATCAACAAAAAGCCTGTACGTATGGCTTGTATGCCGTTAGGGAGTGTAGGGACGGATTGTTATGAATTATGATGATAATATAACATAAAATTATCAAATCATTCTACAACCGCTCCATTGGTATGGGGACCAGTTTAATTTGCAAACGACTATTCACTAGAACATAGCCGATGGCAAACAATCTATCTATGCTTTTTATTTTTGTTGTTACAGAAAGTGCCGCCATTTTGTAAGGAATTAAATTTCCCGCGTTATTTACTAGATTGTCCATAAAATATTAAAGTATTGTACCGAATGTGAGAACCATTATCCGTGAAAAGTTTTAAATAGCCGTCTGTGCCTTCGGGGAAAAGTGATGGAAGTAATATTTCATGCAATTTCCCCCATTTTCTTCTGGTTCCTAGGCTTTTCGTATTTTTTGTTGTTTTTTATGATTTTTCACCAGAGTTTGGAGTGATCAGTGAAAACTGAGGAAATATTTCACAAAAAAATTACGAAAGTCTGGATCGGAACGATATCTAAAACTTGAAGATATTTATTGTGGCCATTTAGATTAGTCAAATGGTTGGCGGCACTTTTAAAACATACACTCATTGAAAAACTATCATAATTCAATGAAATTTATGCTAGAAGCACCCACTTAGTAGTTATTAATTACAAACTATTTAAAAGAAACAAAGTTTTTAACTGCTTTTAAAAGAAGTTGAAAATAAAGTGACATTTATGATATCCCAACAGAGACAGATTAACTCTGGAAACGAATGTGGATTATCTAGGCGTTTAAAACGGAACGACGAAGAGAATTTAAAATACACGGTAGTTCCAAAAAATTGTCATAAATGGTTATCAGATGATGGGCGAATGGGGAATGTTTTGTAATACGTCAAGTGGCCACTTAACCCAGCTAATGACAGGTCATTAGCCCTGTAAACGCCTAGATAATCCACATTCATTTTCCAGAGTTTTTCTCTGTCTCTTTTGGGATATCACTAATACTGATATCAGCCCAGCATTGGGTATTAATCCAGTAATTTTGTCTACAAGTATTTGTATACGTATCAAAATGTTTTGTTGAAATGTAAACACTTTATTTTTTATTTCTTAAAAAAGTAGTTGAAAACAAAGTGTTTCATTTAAAAAGAATATAATTTTTGGCCATTATGGCGTCAATGGTTAAGAGTGGCTAACTAAGGCTCTAGCCCGATGATGTGATTTCAGCATTGCTAATCTAACATGCCATTAGGTACCAATCTTGCTAGACCATATTCGGCAGTTTACGTAGGAAATGCGAAATACGAACGTGCCTTGAGACGATACGTGAAAGTTGGTGGTCGATTACAGAGGTTAAATGCGTGTATATTAAGTCCACGACAGGCTTGTCATAAGGAACTAAAAGGATTGATGATATTTTTGCATTATTAAAACCCTATAAGATTTAAAAAACATTTTCAATTAATACCCATGCAGGGTCCTGTTCACCATTGTGCGCGACAAGGGAAAATAGAAGTGGTAGAAGTATTTCCAACAACCGTTTTTACTTAAATAAAAAACCGAAATGTGGAACATATGGCGAGGAGATTAGAGTTTAAATTTTTGTGGATTTCATCCTTTTGCAATATAATTTGGATTGAAATGCCGAATTGATAAATAAAAGGCATGTCAAAATGGCAATATTGTCGGAGGGGGGTGGGTTGGGCCTGTGGACAGAGGGGAGTTTATTGGTAATGACAGTTTGAACTTTTCGTGACAGGCCAGAATGTCACTGACGTACGTAGTTTTCCCTTGTGTATTTCGATATCGAAATACCTATTTTGTGCCGGATAAAAAAAAATCCAGACGCTTACAGGTTATTAATTTGTAATTTATTTATTTAGAGAAAAAATGTTTTCGTTTTTTTAACTTTTTAAAAATCATCGTTTTTCAGGACTCATTTAAGTGATTTTCACATACTCGTTATTATCATTACTTCGTTATTAATTTATTTAAATATGAACGGTAATATTGTATCATTCAAATAAATATAAACGTACATTTATCACATCTATTGCATATTTTTTTATGTAAAACAAAATACCAAGTATAAAAAGATACAAAGATAATGACAATAACCATAAAAAAACATTTTGAGATTTGCACATATTTCCTGTGTGGACCAAATGGATTCCACAAGTTGCCTTCTAATCAAGCGACCGGCCACCAGTTCTCGTGCATCCTCCCAAGTCAGGTCTACGTCCCGTAGTCTTGACGTAATCAACATGTTTGTCAACAGTGAACGTCCAGGACAACGTGAACCTGACGTTTTGTAAAATAGGCAAACATGGTTAAGGCTCTCGGGCGACCACCCGAAACAAGAAAGTATACAAAAATCTTTACCAGATTAAACAAGTTTCCGTAAATATTTCTGGATTAAATATTGCCGAGAGTCGACGAGAACGTTTTCAGACAAGAACAGCACCATCAAACATCGCTCTCTGCGATTCTCGGTGGATTCCTCGTGGTATCTCGACAAGAATGAAACAAATGAAAATGTGGAATATGTACCGGTAATCTTACATAGAATTACGCACAATATAATAATACAACGTACAAATAAGATGGCGGAGTTAAGATTATTAGGGAGCACGGTTTGACGTTTGGGATCGTTTCGAGTGAATAAAATTTGTATGACGTAAGCCGGTTTTATATTCCAAATTAAATTATCTGGCTTTGACGCGGTGATTACTTCGAGACGATAGACGTCAGATATGATATATACAACAGAACGATATCATTGGCCTGCGTTATCGGATGACATTACGCTAGTGAAACCTTGGGAAGTAGCGAAAATGTGGAGGAGTAGATATAATAGAAGATATTTTACATGCAAGGAGATTGGAAAGAATCGGTTATGTTATTACAAAGAATTATTTGCAATAATTCAACTCCATCTTACTTAAGCCCTCTTTATACGGGACAGTTTACTGTGGGCAGTTTCTTGTTCAGAAAACTAAACAGTTTCTTGTACCGTTTTCTGACCAATAAAAAACTGCGCGTTGTGAATTATGCGCCTTAACACGGCACAACGCGACAGTCGGACCATAGAATACACATTCGGACTGCCATAAATGTTGCCATACTAATTATCTCTATTCGTCGCCAATCTTATCGTTTTTTTGCAGATCTAATCGATTTTTGTGGAGATCTATCGAATCTACTGAAAATGTACAACCGATTGTACCGATTTTGGAGTCATTTAATTTTACAGCATTTATTTTATTTCAATAATAAAAGCGCAGATAAATTCAAAATATATTAATTACATTAGGAACTTCTACCAAACCATTTTACAATTTATGGCAACATTACTCATGCTGTCAAAGTCGTTATTCGATATTTTGAATTTCGATCTAAGATTTCAGTTCATATTATATATTACATTATTTTCATATTTGCCGTAGTAAAAGTTTATCAAAGTTTATGTGTAACATTACCGATACTATTGTAATATTATACGTATTGTACTGTCCCGTTATCGCCCCGGCGAGAAGCGCGCGCCAAAACTGTGTGGAATTATCGCACAGTGAGAAATCTGACACTAGCACATAGTTTTTCAATCAAGTTTTTTAGCTTTATACGGGACAGTTTTTCAGACTGCACATGAAACATGAGTCGTAATCTGTCCCCCTTAATGATGAAGTGGTTCCTTATACATTTATTGTATATGAAACAATTTGTTTCATGAAATTCTTTCACAGATCTGACATAAAATCCTGAATATCTAATCGGCTCTCCTGTTAAGTTGACAATTTATTGACTTAACTCCCATTTCCATCTTCACGCACATGATATAACTAAAACCATCCCCTTAGAAACTACAATTCAACCTGCAATGATGGTTTTAGGTATATATGATTTTTAGGTATACTTATCTAAAAATAGTCGCTAATGTCAGTAGATACCTGGGTAGGTACTGTAAGTTAATTCATAGTCTGCTAACCACAACGTACTGGTAGAACTGATCTATTTATATAGTGCCAGCTGTCAGACAATGGTTTCTAGTAACTACTGTACAACCGTGGTATTATAAGCACTTGACGTTTACACTTTTGATGTAGCCGGTTCAAAATATATATAGCCACCTGTCACGTATAAACGGCACTTACCGCGTATTTTGGTAAATTATGACAGATCCAAAAAGAGCCGACATCTAAGAAAAACCGTATATATGTTAAATCGTATTGGAAAACCCCAAAAAAATTTAAGAAAAATAT
>JAGVSP010002450.1:0-29450 GCA_022494985.1 Micrasema minimum | reverse complement strand
TCCTGTAAACGCTTGGATAATTCATTTTTATCCATAGAAAAATTAAACTCTTAGGAGATGTTGATGAATATTATTATTTTTTTATTGTTTAAATGAAAAAGAAAACTCGTTTTAGGAAAAAATCCACAGGAGGTTTAATTTGAAATAAAGTAAGGAGTGCAGGTTCATTCCTTCAAGTGTTCAATCGAATTCAGATAACTTCTTGAATGGAATTTCTAAAATTACTATTCAAATGTTATTTCATAATACACGCTAATTCAATTATTTACAAGTTAATGACTGAATTTGAAAAATGGTCATGTTTTAGACCCGTATTTGTTATACTAATACTTTCGAGATACAAAGTAAAATAAAAATATTGTAGAAAGTTAATTACGAAAATACTATTTGCGGAGAGTATAGTGAAGAAAATTGTAAAAAACTTCAATATTTTGTGTTATGCACAGTTAATTTTTAAATGCTTTTTATTGGAATGTTTACTCTCTTTCAAATAGACAGATCATGTAATGAATATTGTAAATAATAAGATTTAATTAGCCTTATAAGCATGCTACATAAAGAATTGTGCATTCCTCACTATTTTAATGAAATAATCGGCCAAATCTCCAAAATATTAAATAAATGACCAGGTGTCTTTGAGTGTTTTTTAATTTTTCCAAATCCCTCTTTTTTTTAGATCAGAAAGATTAGATTTTTCTTTACTGCTTGCCAAAGATCTCTGCGGTCAAAATTATTTATATAATGGTCGATACCAATCTGTAATATTCTTTATTGTATTAAATTATTTTTATTGTAAAGAGTTGATCTATTTTTGTGTTTGAAAAATTTATGTAAAATTGGATGAATAAAATATTAAACTGTGCAATTAACAAGTACTTTATTTGTCATTATTTCTACTCCGTGTCAGGTTTACAGTTCAACATGACCTGGCGGAGATCTTCCTTTACAGAATCATTAGCGAGTATAAAGTTTGTGGCACTAAATGCCAGGTTCCATAGTTCTGCCTTGGTCAGTCCAAATGTCTTGGCGCAGATGTTGAATTCTTCAGATAGTGAAGTATCAAACACTCCTTTATCGTCGGTCTGTTCAAAATAAAAACAGTGTATATTAAAAAATTACTGAATCAGATTATTTCAAAATTAACAGTATTTTTATAAAAGGGATGAGAGAATGTTACAGCTCATAAACAGATGAACGATAAATAAAAATGAAACAAATAATTTTGATGTTTACAGTGAAATCTTGATAATCCACACTAAATTGGGAATGAAGGTAGCCCAGATACTAAAATAATTTGGATAGTTAATAATTCATTTGTAATCTGCACATCATTTTTCATGAGAAAAGATCATAGCAAAAAAAAATTCTGATCCACCCTTATCCAATACATAATCCAGTTGCAATGTTTGTTATAAAAATTTTGTCACGTTTATTTGTATGTACAAGGCGCGATATGTATGATTTGAGGTGCAAACACATTAAACTGTGCACTTTTCCTAAGTTTATCTAATATTTCATTTAGCTTGGAAAGGTTAGGTAGACTTGGGTGAAAATTGCTATTTTGCCTACATATTGCCCTAGTATAAACGAACCCCAACAAAACAAGTGGACATTTGTTAATGGGGATAATCAAGGTTCTGCAATACGCACACAAGATATATGATACTCACAGCTAAGCACACTGGATGTCCGGCTTTATATAAGCTTTGGAAGTGATGATCACTGTATGACTTCACTACTCTACTTTTCACATTACTACTGAAGCAGAGTTCTGCAAGAAAAGAGAAAATTCAATAAAGATCTTCGTTTATTTACCTATTATTAGGCTCCTTTCACTCTGCAGTGTGTCGCCGGTCGCGTGCCCACGCGACCGGCGCAATTTGTATGAAGCTTCAAAGTGGCTTTCATTGTGCCGCGTGCTGCCGGTTGCGTTTTTGGACACGCCCGACCGGCCCAATTCTTGACCGGCGCCCGCGCGCCCTGCGTGTGCCGGTCGGAGCGCGGGCCAGTGCTGCATTGTGAGCTTTCACTGTCGGACGTGTGCATGCGCATTCTATGTACAATCCACTGTACTGTACACGTCCAGCTCGGTCGAGTGCACACGCGAAACTGTGAAAGGTCAATTCGACCGGTAGCGCTGCACGCGACCGGCGACACGCTGCAGAATGAAAGGAGCCTTATTGTGCCTAACCATGAAAACTACTTCCTTCAGAACTAAAAAAGTTTTACCGATTTGCATGATTTGATTTTTCAATGTTAAGAGAATGCGTTGCCACGTGACCTCAGTAGTTTCTCCGTACAACCGTAGTCCTTGATTTTCTCTCTGGAATGGTACTAGAGAAATGATTTTTTCACACATTTTAGATATCAATAAGAATCTTATTAAAAAAAAAGATTATACAAACATGCTTCTGGTCGATATCTAAAACGTGTGAAAAAAACATTGCTCTAGTGCTAAATTCCAGGGAGAAAATCGTGGACTACAATTGTATGGAGAAGCGGCTGTGGGTCATGTGACAGCGCATGCTCTCAAGTGGCCACTTGATGTATTACAACATTCCCCATTCCGCTTATCATCTGATATCCATATCCGAGGAATTCTAGATGTATGAATAAGTAGTTCACATCCTCCGGATTGAGAAAGATGTTATTACCTATTGGAATTTTGGATGCGAGTAAAGTACTCCAAAGACTTTGAGGGTCAGGATTTTCTGGTACACATGTGACATGACCCAGCCTATTCGGAGCCCACTTCAGTATTTCAAAAGTTTCTTCTATTGCCTCCACTTCTGCTGTGTGTATGGTGGCCTAGAAAACAGATTTATCAATATGTATACTAATGCTAAAATTCATCAACATATTATACAAAAAAAAAAAATTAAGGTAACAAATATAATTTTAATAAATAGAAGCGGCCAATTTGGTTTTTGCAATACTATGTTAAAAAATATTTTTATAAAATAACATTTTTAACAAAATATAAATCTCTTACTGGATAATTAGTTTTGAGCAAGTTTTCAGCAAAATATTTTTCGTTTTCAAGATATTCAACAAGTCAGGTCCGCGTTCCATAGTTCTGTCATAAACAGTCATAAAATTTTACCAGTGAACGTCCAGGACGCCGGAAACCTGGTGTCTTGTAAAATAGTCAAGCATTGTCATATCACCCGCTTATAAAATACTTATTTTATTATTGATCTGATGTTAGTACAACCTGTAAAAATCTATTATGGTAGTTTCCCTTGTATTAGATATCACCCTCCTAGCCAAGGTCCAACTTAAAATACCTTTAAACCAGCTTTTCTTCCTTCATCCAGAATATCGGCAAAGTCACTGAAGCTGCCGACCTTGGGATCCCCGCTCAGGTCTAGCCCCAATATTATGTTGGGATACTTTTTATTCATTTCAATGGCAATCTTTACAGTCTCTCTGGCCTGGTCCACCGTGATTCTGCGATCAATGGAGATCAATAGGAATGTTTTCATTCGAAGACGTTTTGAGCATTCCCTATAAAAGAGAAAAAATAAATGATGCTTTTATTTAGGATGCATGTACATTTTAAGCTAATTAGTGTTTACACTGCTGATTTTCTTATACATAAAAATCATTAATGATTTCAAAGCAAAAATAATACAATCATTAATTAATAAAGTTCAGTAGTTATAAATAAAGATATAAAATTAAATTAAAACCACAATACTATTAGTGCTATTTGTTTGATGATTTGTTAATTTATAAGCGAGATACTATAGTTACAACTCTGGTGCAAATATGAATAAAAAAGCCTATAAGTAGCTTTTTCCTAATCGTGCTGTATATCTTAAATGTTTTTATATCCGAGATGGTTAAAATATCAATGCCAATCGTCCCCTCCTTTTCTAGGCATTTCCAGCTGCATTAGTAAATAGTAAATACGCACCTTGACATGAACACTTGAAGTGGATTCTATATACAATGGAACCTCTGATACTGAGCACTTCTCATAAAGAGTAATTCGCATTTGGGGTTCTACAAATTTACTCAATGATAATGCTGTGTCTTATTTTCGCCAAAACAAATGCCAAAATTAGTCACTAACAAGTTGTTTGCGAGTTATTTGAAGCCTCTGTGTTGGTAAGTACTATAAAAAACTAAGGTGGAACATACAAAACCGCATCCACCATAGATTGTATGTACTGCTCCTTAGACATGCTTGGATTGGCTCTAGGAGTGGACCGAAGCTCCAGGTACACCACATTATCTCGGTCAAACTCTTCCAGCGCAAACAACGCAAAGCATCTGTAATGAAATGACAATATTTTCAGTGCTGAATATAACACTAATGGGAAGGGATACATATTATTATTATTTCTAAGGAAGAAATAATTATAAAATTATACTGAAGAAATGACAAATCGATTTTGCTTGTAAGTAGAGACAAAACTTAAATATATCTTGCAGTAATTCTGAAATACTTCCATGTAATAAAATATTTAATGATTTTTAAATACATATAACATATAACTAATAATTACGGTTGAATCTATAGAAAAAAAACAGTGAACCTCTTACTGCGAAAGTGTGCGAGAGTGGCCTTGAATAATTTTAAACTGGGAAGTATCATTTTTTAAATCTTCATCTGAGTTTCTGATATTTTTTAATTCTTGTAATTTCTCAAACGTGGAATCACTTAAGGATCCATTTAAATGAGCATGAAGTTCCTGTAACATATAAATAACACTTTCTTTTTTATTAAACTGAAAATAATAATATGTATATGAATGAATTTAATATTTTTGAACCTACAATTTTTGGCAGAGCTGAACAAAACGCTTCCATGATAACATAAAGAATAATGTGATTTTAACCAAGGCACAGCTAAAAACAAGAAGATACTACTTATCAGGAAAGATATTGTGGAATTTGGATTGTGAATAATTTTTATCAATTATTTGTAAATTGTTATAAAAATGTCAAAGTCAAACACGTCTTCGCATAGATATAGATTTATAGATTTATGTACCATCTTTGTTTTTTCCCGCCTTTACAAAACGCACGACTATAATATTTATTTTATACAAAAAATATATAATGGAAAGTTTTTGTTTGATTCCATCATTTGAACATTTTAAAAACAACAAAATAAAACGCATAAAAATTATTGAATAAAAATATAGGTCTTCTTTGATAAAAATACCTATTTCTGGAAATTCATTTTACTTTGTTTTTTATTTTTAGGGTTTGATCTTCGTTAAGATTTAGCCTATTTAGGAATAAGTGTAGCTACTCGTACGCTTCAACTAATGTTGCCAAAATAAAAAATAAATGATTTCAAGAAAAATAATTATTTACAGTTCGTGTATCTGGTTTACGCATTCGAATCATAATTTTTAAAATTCTTAAAAATAAATAAAAGTGACGATTTTTTTTGAGCTTAATGCGCATCCGTCGTATTGTCAAAGTATAAATTGATAAAATGAATAAAAAAACTGAAAAAATACGGTTATTACGTTGATAGTTTGGCAACATTGTTTGTTGCTTTCAGAAAATAAAAAATATCCATCAACGCGTAAATTCCGTATTTTTAGGAAAGGATAATTGAAACTTGAAATTTGTGTTTATTAAACGCCCCGGTTTCAAATCAAGAGCTTTATTTCACAGCTAAAGATGAATTCTTTTATATAGTGGACAAGTGTGGTGTCAATTTATTTATCACAGTCAAGTGCAGCCGAATGCAATTTTGCGGAGTCGTACGGTCATGGCTGTCAAGTGAAAATCAATAATTAATATGAAAGTTTAATTTAAACTTATCAGTGAACTTAAATGCATAAATTTTGGTTTTCTTTTACATTTATCGTCGAAGTTACATCTAAACACTTCATTTGAATTTACCAGTGTTCACAGATAATGTTTTAGAGATATATTATTGTGAAAAAAGTAATCAACAAAGTATTTAAAAAGAAGTGTAAAAATGAAGTCTGAATTAAATTTAGAATTGGTGGATCCTGGGCAAATAACGTTAGAGGACAAAGTGGCATCTTTTAAAAGTGATCCAGAAAAGTTGCGCCAGGCCACTGAATTCGTCGATGAATTGATAAGTCAAGCAAAAGCCGACGCAGAGCTCAAGCTCATAGCAAAGGAAAGGGCAAAGGCTGTAAGTATTTCGTTGGTTATGTACTTTATTGGAATTGGAATCCATATGCTCCAAATAGGGAGGGGATATGGTGTGTTGATGATGATGATTAGTCTGAGCAAGTTCTAAGTTCTATGCAAAAAATTGCAATTGAAATTCTAAACATATTAACAGTAAATAGGTAACCCTTCAAGCAACATTTTTTAAAATAATGAAATAGTTTTAAATATTTAATTAAATTTAACAAATTTTGCTATTTTTATTTTTTGGTTTCATTTTAGAACCCTTCAACCAACAAACATAAATATGATAATTTCGGATTTACTGCATCAGCGATGATATTACTGTTATTATCTTATCTTGTTTGTACTAAACTGCTTATTTGTATTGTTACAGGAGGCCTTAGCTGCTGAACAAGGTATGCCTTTTGACTTCTTACTTCAATACATTTGCCGTTACTCTTTCACTATTCTCGGCATCAACAGATTACTTGCAAAACTTTTTTAAAGAAAATTGACTCGCGGCGGCTCTGGCCACAAATTCTCAGTTTCTTTTTTAAAATACTTAATTATTTACTTTATTGATGTAACATTTGCTTTATTTTTGTACTGATTAAATTCTTTGATGTTCACATATATTTTTTATTGGTTTTATAATCAGGAATGTCAGCATAATTGGAATTTACTAAAGAAAAAATGTGTTATCAAAACATTTCTTGGAATACTCAACAATTCTATTCTCAAATAGTTTAGTTGCACATTTCATAGAAGTATTAGTAGTAGTAATGTATCAACACATGAACAATAAATAAAGCTACACTAAACTAGTGTAGAAATGTCAGGGGTGGACCTAAAAAAAATTCTATAGAGAAAAAGAAATAAAAAAATTCAGAAAAAGGAAAAAACAGATTTATTCAAAAATACCTTTCATTTGTTACAAAACAAATAAACAAAAAATAAAACTATATGTCGGATTTAGTATTATAACAATAGAATATTCAATAAAACAATATTTGCAAAAAAATGCGGACTTTACAGGCGCAACGACGATATATACAAAATTTAAATCTATGATCGATTCTTTAAACCTTAAAGTCATAGTCGTTAAGTCAATCTGGGTCAATTTTTTTTTATTTGTACATATAACAAGTTCTGAAGTCAGCTTATTTTGATGATTATGACTTTTAGAGTGTTTAAAAATCGTAAAAATCAAAAGATAATGCATTAAAATTATTTATACTTATTACAAATAAAAGTACATATTAAATAAATCTCTGTTAATAATTCACAACTGTCATTTCTACCAAATCATGTATAATGGGATTCATTACTTCCTGTCAAATCTGTTATCACGAAATTAATCCAAAATGAATATTCTACAAGTTAGGAGTTTTGGCAACAGACTTTATGAATAATAACAATGAATAAACAGTTTATAATTATAATAAAAATTGAATTAATAAACATAAATTATTGATTTAATAATAAGGTGACCTAAAAACAATTTGTAGATCCCTTATCTTATTTTTTAAGATGATTTTTAAATATTTAATTCACTAAAAAAAAGCCAGTAAAAAAATAATCTTATGATTCTAACTAAGCGATTTCTAATTTAAAATAAATTCATGAATGCACGGGAACTGGCAGCTGATTGCTCGTCTTGGAGGCAGTTTGTGGAATCCATATGCTCCGCGTAAAAAGCAGATATGGAATGATGATGATGACATTTTCAACTTTATAAACTATTGTTTTCAGAATAAATTTTTGACATAATCATCATAATTTCTATCTATCTACAATATGTTTTTTTTGGCGAAATAAAATTAGTAAAATAATAATAATAATAGTAATTAAATTAAATTGATGTAGTTGTGGTGTTGGAAAAAGAAGGACGAAAGTAGACTGAATGCTGTTGAAATGCGATCTCTCAGGCTAATGTGTGGTAAGACTATTTAGGTCTACAAAAAATGTCGAAATTAGAGCAGAGTTCAAGGCTGAGATAAGCATTATCAACAAAATTAAGAAAGGGCTTTTACGATGGTTTGGTCATGTGGAGCACATGAGTGATAAAATAATGACTAAAAGAAATTATAATGCAAGTGTGCCTGGATGTAGAAGCGGAGGAAGGCCAAGAAAGACATGGCATGATCAAGTACAACAAGTACTTGAAAGTAGATATGTGAAAAGTCGGCGTGTTTGCATGAGAAGATGTATGAATGTAGAGAAAGCGAGGGAAGTGTGCCAAGACAGAGTGGTATGGTGTTCTATCCTATCTGCCTACCCTAGGAAACGGCGTGATGGTTAGTTAGTTAGTTAGTCAATACTTTAAGAAACAATGTAAGCATGACACACTTAATTTTGTCATATTACTGTAAATATTACCAACGCACATTTCCTGTTAACAAAATTGAATAATGCCTTGTTAGCTAAATTACCATTATTTTACATTCAAGTTTTGGACTGAAAATTTTCTTACATTAACATCTGTAAACCAATTCAACTATGTAACAAATATTTTTACTTGACACTGCTGAGCGTTTTTATTATTTTGCGCTATTTTATTTTAAAAAAATTGCTAATTGTAATTTTTCATAATCAGTCTTTTAGATAGTGTATTAAAGTTAAAATGATTGCGAATCATTTAAGTATTGATGATTTTTCACATCAAAGTTTATTTTGCAAAGTCTGTCTTTGTAAAAATTTCTATAGATGTTTATGATTGTAAAAATATAACACATTCCTAAAAATTTCAGACGAGGTTTTACATTAAGTATTTGTGGTGTATATTTTGCACCTGAGTGATAATAGTGGAATAAGTCCAAAATTCACATTTTTTAGTTAAGGTATGCAAAAATGTTCCGAAATATAATTTATATCAGCACAATCGATCTTTTCATAAGTGTGGATGAGTTTTTTAAAAATTATTTACTTATACTTAATGTACGTATTGCATTCACAATAAATTGTGAAAATAGTTCTGTAATATACCCTAAAAAAACAAATGTACATATTTAATTTTATAGACCAGAGGCCCTATGCTGGACTGAAAGTCACATGCGACACTTCGGAACGGCGTGTGATTTTGCACCATAGATCACTCGCCATTCAGAAGTGTCGCATGCGACTTTTAGTCCTGCATAGGGACCCAGCACTCCGATCTCCAATGTATCTACAGGGAGATGTGACGTGTATATGACAGTAATCGTTTGAATCTCTTTGAAAATTTACCGATTACCGTCATATGTGTCACAACTGCGATATATTTACATGTGGATACGTTGGTGATCGCAGTGCTGACAGCTGTCAGTTATAAACTCAACAAATTAAGTACATTCATAATTATTGGAATAATGATTTTTTTTAAAAAATAATATACTACTTCTTATACTAGTTCTTTTACTCCCAGGTTTAAAACGGCGTATTGGAACAAGGGCTCGCGGATTCATCGTCAGATTGTTCGAAGCCATCTGCAACTGTACTAACACTGGTACTGCTGCAGCTCGAGTGGTTACTCCGAGCAAGAAGTAAACTCTTCGTCACTCCAACATATTATATGTATCCTTGAAAAGACTTATCACTTAAGACCGCTTGCTATTTTTATTTTGCATGCCGACTCCTAATGCATTATTAATAGAAACTTCTGGATCTGATACAAACTATTGTATATTTCATGCTAAACTCACTCAAGAAATGCACAAAACAGATTGAGAAATTAATCTATAATTTACAAGTAGTTTTACAACTCCCAATATTTGTATAATAAAATTTTAGTATTATCCTGATCAGAATATAAATATAATATTTGGATATCTTTGATTAGAAAATCTGTAAAGTATATATTTTCAATTACTGCAGTTATTATAATCTTGCCGCCTCCTTTGTACAAATTTTGTCTCGGTTATAAAGTCAATATTATACCGTTAGTACGTTATATTTTCATATATTAAGACATAAATTTGATTTACTTGTGAATATCTTAAATTTTGGAGTATCTTTTTTATCTGAATTTTCTGATTTTATAATCACTTTTGTATTTATTACAAATAGTTTGCAATTATCAATTTATAACAGTATTTATGTATCATTTTATATTAATTGTTATTTATATTGCATTTATGAAGTTTACGAGCAATATTGTGCATCTGTTAAGTATAAATGTGAATTTGTCATTGTTATCAATATTTTATTGATTCCTTTTAGAGTTAGTTTTAAAAATATATGAAAATAAGTGCAATAAATTCCCTATCCTTTATTATTTTAAGCAATGACGAATGTTGAAAAGCTTTAGTTTATTAAGAGTTCTCACAATAATTATGTTTCGGTCAAAACCTTTACTAATTTATAAATATTATTCTGTGATGCAAAATTGCACTTTGCATATTTCATTATGTAATCTACAGTGTAAAGCCATATATATTTTCAAACTCGAGGTTACTTGAGAGTCAAGTAAATGATAATAGCTAGACAAATATAATGCCCGAGTGTGAAATTGTCTTCTTTGACATCAAATTACCATACTGGGTAAAATGTTTAGCTTAATTTGCATAAACATCAACTTGTTATTCTCGAATATTGGACTGTGATGTTCATTAGTTTCCTTTCTGAATATCAGTAATTAATTTTATAATCGTATTTTTAAAACATGTTTGCTAAATTTCAAGTTATTTCAGTTATTTAAACTAGTCTTTAATTGAAGAGCTGTTGGTTCTAGACAATAAAATGTAGTCATGTATGTATCAAAGATTTAAAAAAACTTTCTTATTAAAATTACTTGTTTGGTTTTTCTAATCTTTTAAATATATTCCTATCACATTGATTTGAATTGTGATTTTACAAGCTAAGTAGGTTGTAATTTTTTTAAATATTGTATTTTGGTATAAATGGCTTTGCGGTGTTCAAATAGAAAAGGTTGTGAAAAGGAAGAAATAAATAATACATAAATATTCAAAGATGTTCCCACTAATAAGATGAATATTAAAGCTAAGTACATTACAAGACAGCTTAAAGTTATTTAGATTTATACTTAGTGGAAAATGGAAATGTTATGGCAATCTAAAAAATTATTTAAGTCTGTCCTTACCACAACCTTAAAGTGAAGTTGTTAAAATAAGGCAATGTAAATGTAAAATATTACATTGATAATTAACCACAATAAGGAATTTCAGAGATTTAAGCAAATCTAATTTATAAAAACTAAGTTAAAATAATCCAGTGAGTTCAGTTCATTCTTGTTTTAAAAAAAGGTGCACGCAAAGAAATTCAACTAAATAAAAGTAATTTGCTAATTGTTAAAAAACTTTTGTCTATCATGAACAAAATTCAAAAAACATGTTGGTAATTACAATATTATGTCAAGACATCTACGTACTTTCAAACTTTCCTTATTTAATGTCTTTTTTTACTGATATTCCTTATAAATGCGATAGTAGCAAATAAACACTTAAAAGGGTAATAAACAAGTGATTAACGTAGTAAAATTAATTAAGAGCTTGGATTTAATACCACTATGTTTTCGCACAAACTATTTGTTCCATAAAAGAAAAGTTCGTATGGTTAAAGCACAATGTATACATAACCTAAAACATTTTGATGGTAAAGATATATTTTTAAGGAGGTAATAAAAGTATCAATATTTTCTATTGTATGTATATTTTTACCTTTGTACTATTTTTAATATTATTTAAGTGAAAATTTTCTCTGACCAGTATTCTATTTATTTATATAAGTATTTTATTTTGTGAACTTTCTGTGATACAATGTATTTACACATTTTTTATATTGATTTATTCGCACAAACAAATTAACCAAGACAGCAAAGCAGGGGTAAAAGGTTGGTAGTACTCTGTAGAAACTATGTAAATTACAATTTGTATATTTTATTCACCATCAGGGTTAGTATTGAAAATTTTTAAAGAAAAATATCTGACAGAAGTATAAAATTTCACAAAAAACGTTTAAATAAGGAAAATCAATCAATCAATTCATTTTCTTGGGCCAATATACCAACCAACCTTTTGCTCCTAAAATACGGATTTAGTTAGTTTATTAAAAGTGGAATTGATTTCATAATAACATATACCCTCATATTTTACTTCTGAAGTGTATTAAATACATATAGGTATATTGTTTCATTTTAGTTATTAAAAATTATTGCATGCATATTTTCTTATCACAAATATTGGGTGCATGTATGTATTATAATTAATCAATACTTTTGCAAGTAAACCCATAAATCATGTAGTATTACGACATTTATTATGTAATGTTGCGATGAGGCTTTTAGAAAACATGGAATTTTGTTATATTTTATTATTTAAGCAAATAATTAGATCTTTGCTAAAATTGTTGTTGTTTATTTGGTAGAAATCTAATTTTAGGATTAGGAAACTTATTTTTCCCAATGATTTTTTCGAAACAAAAAATGTATTGCCTTATTAAGATCACTAAATACATATCTAAATTAAAGTGTGTATTATACTATTTGTTCTTTCTTCTTCCATAATATTTAGAAAAAAACATATTTTTGACGGCGTTAAACGGTAATGTAGATCTGTGTTTTTGTTGAATAAAAGAATAGCATAGAATAAGTATGTTTCTGAATATTTAAGTAGTTTATGCAATCAAATTTATTTAATGGACGCAGTTGAGGTGTATATTTGAATTTTTTACAAAGTTTTGCGGTTTGTTTTTTTATTTAAAAATAAATGTTGATTACAAATAAATAATTAATATTATGAGTTTCTGCATTGAGTAACAAAAATGTCGATAATAATGCCCTGTAAACTGTTTTATAATACAGGGTGTAACAAAACTCATAGTACAACCCGAAAACTGGCGAATCTACATCGCATTTGGAGACTATTGTGTAATATAACTTTATAATCTGCGCTTGAAAATTTTTCATTATGGATAGTATTAATTTGACTAAATACATGATATTTGATATAACAATTTGTAAAAAAAAATCGAAAAAAAAAAAACAACTTTGTACTCAATTTTCTCAAAAACTGAGGTTCAAATAAGAAAATTTTACTCTACAAAAAATCGACTCCAAACATTTTGTAGATTAACTGGTTTACCACTTGTACATCGAGTTTTGTTACACCCTGTATAAACATTTGTTTTTAAAATATAAACAAGTATACACCTCAATTCATTAGGTCTATTTAAAATCCCAGCTCAGTGTGTAAATTTTGCAATCATTATGGTGTTTTATCTAGATATCACACGTTACTTATTTTTAGTCGATGTTTGAATTCAAAATATTTTTTGGTACAATTGTATTTTCGATGTAAAAAAAAAGTATTAAGAAATAAATATTAATTGTGAATAGAAAAAGGTAGTTCATTCTTGTTTATGATCAAATAATATTATCGTTGTGTATTTAAAGCAAATTAATTACATAATTCATTTGTGTTAGTCTTCCTTAAATGATTCTTAGAACTGTCCTCTCGATCAATAAATTATTATTGTTCTTGTGTTGTATGTTAAGTGTATACATAGTATTAAATAGATATTTATGTTAAACTAAATTGATGTTAACCTTTATCCGATATATCGCCGAGTGAGTGTAACACCAGCACAGGGCCTCGATTCTTTTAATTTTGTGGAACTACTGCGCATACGATTTTTTTACTGAATTCGTATGCGCAGAAGTGTCTTAAACCTTAAGGTTAAAGGATTCTCTTAAAGAATCGCACCGCAGGTCAAGATTTCTAAGATAAATATTTTTTAAATATCATAGAATGAAACGTAGGAGCAAATTAAAATGAATAATTTTCAACATTTGAAAACGTTGTGTCTAACTGATCTATAGTTGGGCCAATTTAATAGGTCACGTTTGACACTTCATCAAGATTCAACGATACCTCAAGATTCATAACCTTATAAGGGCGGGTACAAAATATTATTTATTTTTTCAAAGTTATAACTACACAATTGCTCAACTTTTTTCAATTACGATTACATATTTATTGTAATAATGACCAAATAAGGTAATTTTACGATTTACTTTCACTAATAAATAATAAACCATTCTAAACATGGTAAACTTTTTCTGTTCTAAACGTCGTTACACAATGTTGCATCAGCGAACCTTTCTTCTAGAGGTGTTAACCAAATGATTACTTGTGAAGGAATATTTCACCATAGACAAATAATTTAAAAATTTACAATATAAAATAATATACATATAAATAATAACATACAGGGATTCGACTTATGATTTAAAAAATAAAATAACAGTATCTATAAACACTTTTTCACAGTAACTGAATTCGATTCACATAATATAAATATTATGTTTGAAGTCCGAATCGATTCATTCACTTTAATTGATGTTAAGCAGGTCACCTCACTAAAAATGTCAAATGTGACCTATTAAAATGGCCCTACTATAATAGTAGAGAATATGCACCTACAAGGTTTATTTTCAAAAGGTGGCTAATAGTCACAGAATAGCCCTTTGGTGAAAAAATAAGAATGTGTGCCTACGGTATACAATTTATACGAAATTGATAGCTCTTTGGAGTGCTTGTGAATTTTCATAGCTGTTCAACTAAAAATGTAATGATATTTTGAGTGCTAGAGTTCCATTCACACAGTGATACGTTGAAGTAATATGTCATGCCCTCCCTACTAAATATGTGTATACCTTTTAATATAATATTACACTATGTGATCAACATGCATTCTTTGGTGAAAATATTCAATTGATCTGACAATCACTATCAATTTATTGGAAAACTGAAATAAAGATTCTGTATAAGCTTCTTGTCAGGATTCCTGTACATTTGAATTGAATGATTCCAACTCAAATTATTTTTGGCAATTTTAGAAAATTATTAATATCTCCATACAACCTTACAAAATTGAATTTAATTGACTTAATATGAGCTAATCTTCTACAGATACTCAAATAAATTAGTAATTTGATATTTTGTGTAAATATTAAATCTATTTGATAATTTTCACTTACCTATAATTTATAATTAATCACTTTTACATTGACTGATTAAAAATGGGATCACGAGCTTCTATTGTCAATACAATATAAACAAATACATAATATGTACTGACTGCATAGTTTTCCTTTGTATCGAGTTATTTTTACATTGTGTACCTATATTATTCTTCACCTTGGTATGTTAAGTGTACCTATTTATATGTATGTGTATTTCTCCACTGATTTCTGTAAATGGATAGTAAATTTTATTCAAAATATTATTGAATTTATTATTACTAAAACGCTTGTATGGGAAAAAATATATAAAATTTGACGCGTTTGATCCAATCCAATAAAAAATGTAAATGTATTTTAATTTTAATTCTTATATATTTTTTCATTTTATCGTTCACCACAATATGTCGTAAGCCACAAATTCCAAAATTTACAGAAGAGCAAAAAAAACAACATAACTTCACAAATAACGACATTTTTGCCAGTTTTTTTCATGAAAATTCACAATAATCTCAGTGAATTAATTAATATAATCAAATCAACGTTTGCAGCCCAAGACAAATTGTTATCAAGTGATTTTAATCCCCATGTGGGATAAGATGTGCATGTTAATAGGAAAAATAAAAATTCTATTATATTTCTGGGTTATGAAATTTTGCAAGATGATGTGTTCATAATACGAACCTTATGAAAAAATAATAAAAAAGCATTTTTAGTGCAGTATTTTTAATACAATAGTTAGGTATAATACAATACTATGATTTGCAACTCTTTTTATGTCGCAATATTTCAATGGGAGTAAGCATCATTTTGGATTTACATTTGTCACATTCAAATTTCTGAGCATTTGGCTTATTCGAGGTGAGAACAATATCTTCGGAAGTGGTTTGAGCGTTGGATCTATTCTCGGTACTTTGTGAACACGTGAACTTGGTGTGTTGGAGCTTTTCTAGAGGAGAGAGGCATACTGTAATCCCGCAGCTTTCACAAGTCCAGGGAGTTTGTAGGATTTCTTCGTATAAACTGTGACTCCATTCGGTCTCCTGCAAACTGCAAAAAAAGAAAAGGTAAACGAAATACACATTGATTTATTAATATACCTAGATCTAAGTAATGACACGAAGATTCCACACCTTTAATTCTTACCAATACACTTACGCGGGTCGACCTATCAGAGCCCTTCGACCGGCAAGCATCCGCCCACACACCGCAAAAGGTATGAGCTATATATAGGGTTACAGTAACAGTATACAATACTAACCCGTTCCTTATGAGGAGCGTTCATGAATTTTACGATCCATCTAAAATGACCTTTTTTTCTTGTGTTCGCGCTGTTTGCAATTATTTAGAAAGAAAACTTTCTTTGAATATTAATTATTTAAGGCTATGTAAACAAATTTAAAAAAAAACATTTACATGTGGAAAATTACACTATCTTTTTGTTAATTTTACCCGTACGGTTTTTACACGGTTTCACGACACAGGAAGGCATTTTAGATTGTTTTCTGGACGTCCGACCCGGCCGGCGGTTAAAGAAATACTAAACACGCGTATGGCGGAGTTGGAGGTTTTGGCGGAGTTGAAGGGTCGTTATTTTTTTGGGTTTAGTTCATATCTAAGTGTATTAATAAATCAATGGAAATACATAAAAGCTCCCAACCGAGCTGGAATAAACTGCTTTTTAACAGTGGAAAGGCAAAAGTTACCAGGTGACAGGTGCAAAGGAAAATGTTGATAATATTATGTCGCTTTGTAACATTTTCCTTTGCACATTTTGTTGCTTGGTAACTTTTTCCTTTCCACCGTCATTATTATTATTATGTTTTTCATCTCATCATTGTCTCTGATGTAAAATACACTTCTAATTTTTTTAATTAAAAATGAGTTATAATACCTTCCAAGCACCAGATGATCAGTTATCCATATACCTCCCTTCTTGTCATGCGGATGGCAGGTGAAATCTTCATCAAAGGGGTTCGGGCTCAGATCAGGGAACACGGTTCCTTCTTCCGTTCCATTGAAGACATTCTTCAGATCAGCTGGAAGTAATCTCTTGATAGTGTAACAAACTTCTGTAGCCATGTATGAACTGAGACCCGTTGACAGTTCATATTGCAATTGTTGGTTAGATCTCTTCTCTGGTTTTGGTTTTGCCGTTTCTAAGCTGCTCTCTACACTTGTATCCACAGCTTAAAACAAAGATTTAACTTGTAACACAATATTAACCTGGTCATGTTTATTTATTTATTATTCAATATACACATAACATTACCATTTACACACATAAGCAAACAATGAACAATTCTACAAAAAATACAATACGAGAATAATAATTGCCTTTCTAACAATCAACATACCTTCTAATCTATCATTGATCAAGTAATCCCACTGCTTTCTTAACTTTGAGGCTTTACTGAGAAGGTTAAATCCGGCTTCCGGAGTCGGAAACTCAAGCTGTAGCCAAGAGTCGCACACCAATCTTAGAACAGGCAAAAAATCAAGGAAAAATATTTATAAAATAAAAACAAACTGAAGATAATCAAAACAAGGTGCTTGTAAAATGATCAAAACTATTACAGATTAGTCGACAAGACTTTGTCTATTTACCTATGCGTTAAAAAATATAATCTATGTACTTTTCATAAGTGCCCACCTTTTGAAATATTATGTAGTTGTAAAAAGTAAACCACGGAGCTAGGTAGTACAAAAATCGCATCGAACTAAGTAGGCACACATTCTAGATAATTAGAATTAGTATTAAATATATTCAACGCTCTAGAACCAATAAAATGTAAACTGATACCTCAGAAAAAGAATTTCTTGAAACCTTATCAACCTTTTAAAAAAAGGAATCATAAAATAAATTATATTGGAATCATCACATCAGCTCACCTTGAAAATGAAAGATTTGTATCAATACAATGAGCAAATAACAATAACGTCTGTGCTGCCGGCATCCTCATAGAATTCATCAAGTATGGTTTTGTAGTTTCGAGCAAAGATCTTGAAAGAAAATAGTAATTCTTATATACAGTAAAGTAGAAATCAAAGGAGTTAAGAAAATTTGGATTGCTACTTACAGATAACAAACTATCTGGTGTTTGGAGCTGAGTGGTAATCTGGATTTATAAGTCGTATTGTCCATTTCGATATCATTCTCTTCCAATTGAAGTACTTGGGGGTGGGTACCGAAGTAGCTCATGGGGTGTAGCGAAACAAATGCCTTGTTAGATGTATGAAATAACTGTTCTGATACTGACTGAAAATTTTAGTATTTAAATTAATTGAGGAGAATTTTTCTGAAGGGTTGGTATTTTAATATTTCATCATCTATGTACCTACAGTGAATTGAAAAACGTAATTTTAAAGTGAAAATGATACATACATACATCATTATATGGATTTAAGGACATATTTCGATATCATAACAACTTTAAGAGATTTTCTGGAAGACAGTGGATGAGGACAGCACAGGATTGGGAAGAATGGAGGCGGCAGGTGGAGGCCTATGTCGGCAGGTGGAGGCCCAGAGTGATGATGCGAAAGTGATCAATTTTCTAAAAAGAAAAATGGTATTGATTTGGCTAAATAAGAAAAATTAGTTATGAATTTAGACGAACCTTGCAATGGTTGAATTCATCAGCAACGGCTACTTGGGGATAAAGAGCTCTACACAGAATTAGCTTTAGAGTGGACATGTCTCGGTGGCTTGTTGCACTGCTCCCAGATATCAAATCCTGAAATTAAATGGTAGTTTAAATCTTATATTTGAATATCGCAGTGCCCTGATTTTACCGATTACTGTCATGAATGCATCATAACTGTGATATATCTACTAACTACATACAGATACGTTGATGACTGCAAAGAACCTGAACTTTCTTCATGTCATTTGCCATTTGAAACTCTACATCCTTGATGTCGATAGCACCACTCTCGGAGGGGACCCCTTCCACTCCATCCCCCTCCACCTCCCAACTCTCCATCTTCAGCCTCTTCCGCTTTCTGCTCTCATCGGCTGCCTGACTTCTGTGTTGTCTAGATAATTAGAAGAAATAAACAGTATTACCATGGTTGAGAAACACAATTTTTGGGGCACTTGAAAGTTAGAGATTTTTTATGTTGATTAGTTTTGGGTGAATTTTATGATTAGTTTCAACATTTACTATGCAAAATAAGATGAATTAAATATAAGTCTTATGTTGATAAACAATGATGAGCATGTGCTAGGATATACATTGTTCACCCCAGTGTTATCTTTTCGTATATTAGAAACCTTAGTGGCGGAACTATGTGTGTAGCGTTTAAAGATATGATAAAATAGATCCGGGTTGACAATATGTCTAGTTGAAGTACCTATGTCTTACAAATATCCTTTTTATTTACTCATGTTTATTAATTTAACGTTCAGATGCTAGATTTTTTAGTTAGTGGCTTACCTTCTCATGTCCTTGAGGTGTTTGAGTTGGCCATGTCTTAAAGCTCGCTCTGCAGAAGACATGCTTTGTGTTTCTTTAACCGCCAACAACCCACAGTCCTAGTAAACAGTGAAAACATTAGCCTTACATACTAATTAGGTAAAATATTTATCCGACTCATCTTATTACTTACTCACTAAATCCCTTGACCTCTATGTAACTCACAGCTAACGACTATGCGGAGATGTTGGATTTACTAAACACCATTCCTGCAGCAATTGAATCAGCTACACCTTCCACAGACCAGTTAATAACCACATTCTCCTCTTACTCTTAGTTCTTCCTTTGATAATTTTTTTTATTCTTGTTTACTATGTAAACTATATTATATCGAGTATTCACAACACAGTAGTGACATGTTTTTAATTTGAATAATTACCGTATTTAAAAATAAACCGATCAACAAAATTAATTATAAATAAATTGTGCTTTTAGCTACATTTCATTTAGGTACGACTTTTGAAGAGAGCGGTCGCAATGAATGTTGGGACAATATTGTCAAGAAAAGTTATTATTGCTAGAATACTATGAAGGAGAAAGCTATCGCCCGATTAAACGATCGGCAAGTGCGCGCGCGCGTGGAAGAGCGCCATACTTATTAAGCTATCGGCCGATAGTTTATCGATAGGATAGTTTAAAGGCAATCGCAAGGCCTATTAAACTTAGCAATCGGCCGATACCGGATCGTTGTAGTATGCGCACTTGCATACATCTTCATACTGATTAAAAGCCCGACTGAACTATCGCCCAATAGAAAGTCTCTAGTCTGCGGGGGCTCTTATAAGGATACAAAAAGTTGTTACAAAAACAAATCTTACCCATGCTTACACATAAAATTTGGCATCACTTATGTGCTGTTAACACTTGATATTTTAGAATGTAAATATTTATTATTGAAAGAGCTCTGATGGAATTCATAAAAAAAATATTAAAACTTGCTTGTAATAAGTCCTTAAACTGTGTCCTCAATTTGGTGATTTCGTAGAATCTCTGCTCCTCCAGCCCTCTCTTCTTGCACCAGTGTTTGGAGTTGGTGGCGGGGTGGTCGGTGCTCCGGTCGTGCCTACTGTAGGAACCTTCCTGCTTTATCTGCAGCCATCCTGCGTACGTGTTCAGCAGCGTCAGGGGATCGCCGTGGTCGGAGTCCAGGGGTTTTCTGGCAGTCTGAAATGGGGGGAAATATAATTGTGAGGTGAAAGTTTTTACTCTGGTATTGCTGTTTATAACCATCGCAATATATTGCTAATTTTTGCAAAAATTAAGCTATTAATATATTAGGCATCAGTGTATTTGCCAATCAATTGCCAAATTTTGTAGATTTTGATAATTTAAGAAATTTTTGTTTGGAATTTTGATGTATCTACTTCAAATTTGCTCGTCAAAATTATATGTCAAAGTATAACCAAATGTATAAATAAGGTTGGTTTTTATCATGTTCCTTCAAAGCAGGAAAACTTTTACTATGGGTAACCCACAGTTATGCTACTTGTAAAATCAATGGTTTTAGCTAAGCTCGCTGAGCTAAAATAATTTATTTATTTCTTCAAGAATTTATATAATTTATACAAGAATTAACGGTACAAGTACCTCTTACATTTAATTTTTTTTACATTAAATACTAACGAATACACATTTTTATCATCTTCATATGCAAATGTTCAAAAATATTTTACATAGAATTAAAATAATTCATCAAGAAAGACAAGACAAGACAAGTTCTATTATACTAATTATGTAAATATTCAATTATGTTTAGTACTACAATGTGTTATGTATAATACTACAATGCCCTGACTCGACACGAACTATCTAGTGAGTCGGGGCCAGATCATTGGCATGGGTCTCTACTGATTGAGTCGCCATTCCATTATTGTGATTATTAAATGTGTGAAATGTAATAAATAAATAAATGTAATTTGGGTGTAGGGTAATGAACATGGTAGTTAGTCCTACCACTGCCGCAGTGGAACAGACTTTTTTTGCTGTGGTTTTTGCTGTATTAATACATACCTCGCAGTCAATATCTCTATGTGCTCTATTGGTGTAGGGAGACTGAACCGACAGAGCGGCTGCGAGGGACAGCACAGCTTCAGACTGCAGCAGAACAGAACCCAGGATCAGCATCTTGCCCAGGACTATCTCTACTGGCAAGCGGGACAGCGCTTTACCCAGGGGAGTTAGTCGCTCATCCGTTGTGAGTGCATACTGAAATAGCCATAGTAATTTATTTGTTTGCGACCACAAGTAATCAACAGAGGCAGGTCTTTTTAAATCCCATTGCTCAAGGATTTTAAATAACTTTTCACTAGTACATTACTTGCTGGGAAAATAATCTTACGTGTTGCTTTAATTCTAATAACGAGTTCTCCACACTGTCTTCTTGGGGTGCGTCTAGAAATGGAAACTTCCGCACGTCATTCAAGCCAAGGGATACCATAAGAAGGAGGAGACTGTCCAGAGGAACTCTGAGTAATTCTGGAGTACTGAATGCTTCAAGATTGGAGTATTCTTTCTCAGAGTAGATGCGATAACAAACACCAGGACCTAGAATGAAAAATTCAATTGATAGACCATAAACTAAATACAGTAATATTGTAGTGGTACACCCACAAACTATGGTACACCTAGTCATTTTTCTCTTTTCCAGTGGACAAAAGGGCACTTATTTTTAAAAACAGTGATTACTTATATAATTTAAAGTCAACATTAGTGTTATCTAAATGTATAGAAATTAGATTTTTTACCTGTTCTTCCTGCACGACCTTTTCTTTGTTCTGCACTTGATTTAGAAATCCAGAATTCTTTTAATTTCTGCATTTTACAAGAAGGGTCGTAACTCATTTCTTTCACCTGAAAGATATTTTAAATTTTTAGTAATCTTATTGAATTATCAACACCGTTGAAATGCTTACATAATACAGAACAGATTGGCCACATATAAAAGAATCAATTGTTTTAAAAATAAGTAACAACCTCCTAAAAGACGGAGGAACAGTAACCGTTGGGAGTCAACTGTTGGGAGTCGACCACCAAAACTGAGATTCATCCAGATCATCAGGTCTAATTTAGGAATAAGAAGACTATAAGTAATACAAACCTTGCCAGAATCAACTACAAATCTAATCCCATCGATTGTAACGGAAGTTTCAGCAATATTTGTTGAGACAATGCATTTTCTAACTCCATCTGGAGGGTAGTCAAATACCTGAATGAAATATCACATTTATTTATTCAAAGAAATATACATATATGGATCAATTATTGACTTATGGAGAGTTCACTGATTATCACCTTATCTTGATCAGCAATAGACATACTGCTGTGAAGAGGCAGAACGATCCAACTGTGAGACTTCTCAGCATACTGTTTGGCCGCTTCTACAACTGAAGTGATTTCTTGCATACCAGACAAGAATATTAAGAGATCTCCCTTTTCATCCTCTGTGGACATAAATTTAAGAAAGCCAAATAAAATTTGCAAACCTACTAGAAGATTTGACAGCAAATATGTTATTTTTTTATATTTTTTATAAACACATATCATGAACTGGTTGAGCAGTGTAATGGGTAAGTTTTATTCTATTTCATTATATCAAACATATTATGCAGAGTAAGTTTTTAATGGATTCAAAATATTTTTTTGATAATCAGAATAAAAACACTTTGTTTATAATTACTGCTGTCATTGGATTACCATTATTATGTTTTATTATTTATTCATCCTCCCAACGATCTCGGTTGTTACTTTCAAGGATATGATATAAATTTAATCTCTAAATTGATTCCTTCTTCGGTTGGTTGATTCCTTTCAAAGTTTTAAAATGAAATGTGTGATACTATAAAAGCAATATTAATAAAAAAATAATTTATTTGGTTCGATTACTTATACCACTTACTGGGATATTTGGTATCAATTAGCTGCATCACTTGAAGATAAGGCTGAGGATCGAGACGCTCTGATTTGGTCTGACGGCCTTCTACAAATATAGGCCGGTATATCAACTGAATAGGATACAGTCTTCCGGGGACCTAAAACAAATATTAAAGAGAATTTTATTATAATTGCCATATGCAAGAATCCTACATTAGATTATTATAAAATGATGCAACTCAAAAAGCTCAAACTGACATAATCGCGTTTAAAAGGTTTCATTATCTTTTGTGCACTAATTTGCCAATAGATCTTGTAAAGTAGAATATTTCGATCCATACTAAGCCAAAACTATGCAATCTATAGATGCACACATTTTACTATCAGACAAGAGATATATAAAAGTTTTTGTGACATGGTGTTACAATGCATTATATATATGTTTATAGTCAATAAATAAATAGATAGAGCTTTCTCAATATTTTTCATGATTGTCAATTTAAAATGGCTTTCTTGGTGTCCTCCCAAAGATCAGGGATCAATGGCCATAATTTCAATTTCACACAGATTTTGAAATAGAATCTGGTTCTGTACAAAGTTATTTAAGTAACAATTTACTCCATTCATAATTACATCTTCACAATTACAACTAAGTATGACAAAAAATATAGCGAGGAATAATGCTTCTGAATGAATAATTTGTAGATATTGAGATAAACATATGAACAAACCTCAATAACAACAGCATTTTCATTTCCAAAAATAATTAGAAAACAGTTCGATATTAATCGTGGCAGACATAAGAACTAGTTTTAATCTTTCCTTGACTGTATTGTAGACATTTTTAGTATTCCAAGTAAGAAATCTCCATGCAAGTGACGCTCGTGAATTTCATCCAAAATTACCAAGCATAATTTGATAGAGCCGATTCCGATGCGACCTAAAAAAAACAATGAACAAAACAGTACATAAAATATTGTATGTATTTATATCATAGATAAAAAGTCCCCAGTTTATACTAAAAATTATTTACAAATAATTTTCTTACCTGTCTTAAAAGAAGGCCTTCAGTTATGAAGCATATTTTAGTTCCCTGGTTCCTATTGCGTTCAAATCTTATTTGATATCCCACTTCTGTCCGGATTGGGTTAAAGTTTCATAAGCTACTCGTTTTAGCGAGAGATATACAAGCAATTCTTCGGGGTTGCGTGCAAGCTGAAAGATAAAATTTAATCATACTGTTTTAATTTCGCATAACTAATATAAGATAAAAAACCAAACGATGTGAGATCTAATGACTGAATGTCTTTTTAAATACAAGTAAAACATAATATATGAAACCATTTCAAAGTTTATTTAAAAGGGAAATATTGGATACCTTAACTTTAACAACTTTATATTTAAAAAACTCAATGTTATATTTTCTACACTATAAATTGGGTATTAACACCTCGTGTAAAAGCCAGTTGCAAGTAAAATTAGTAGGTACTTACCTATGCTATATCATAAAATCTGCTTCACTTAAGTATTGAGGAACTTGAGTAGATTTACCACAACCAGTGTCACCTGCTATAATTACAACTTGTTCCTGTTTCACAGTTCTACAATTTGTTCCCTAAAAAATTTAATTGGTGTTTTTACATGTATCTCATTAAACATCAAGTTCCTACTTAAAAAAAAAAAAAAATTATAGCTACCTAAATTCTGCAACTGGCAACTCTGACTGGAACTTCCGAAGAGACTTCAGTTTTTGAAACTTTTCTTTATTTTTAAAATCTAAGTACAACATAACTACATCTACAAACTGTTGTACAATAACTTTAGTCAGCCGTTTTTTCCGTCTATCGTGTTCTCTATCATAGGTGATATTCTCGAATATAATTCCTCAATTCCAATTTTTAATTTAAAATTGATGCAATGAACTTTACTGTTATTCTAAAGGCATTCCTTGTTCATCGCATTTCGTAGTATCTGTTATCTGTTCATTTAATACAGGTTTTCCATTCTTTTTTTAATAATCCTTCAATATTTAACGACAAATTTGCCAGAAATCATTTGAATCTTGGATAATTTGCTCGCTACCGGTTCCAGAAAATAACAGTCGATTTAATTCCGGTTTGAATCGGTAAAACTGAATTCGGAATCTTGCTTATCAGCTCTTTCACAGGATGCAGAACTTTGAATCTCTTTTCTCCCTTCTGTCTCTCTCGGAATTATAATGTTTATGTCGGTTTTCTGATCTACTACGTGAGCGAGTTCTTCGACGCTTTCGAGATTCTCTGTCACTGCTCCTAGAACGCCTTCGTTTTCGAATTTCATGACTAGATTTTGAATGTCCTTCCATTTTACACACGTATTCTTACGTGTTAGATAACCTTTACTTATCTACGTATAATTATTTTGAAAAAAACTAATAACACTAGTGTGCTTGATAGTGGACACTACTTTTTACACTATTGAGAACATTTTTTAGTTCACCTAAATGATAATTTTAAGTGAAAATAATAAAAACGTTTTTATTGTTATAATATCAAAACAAACACTTTTGTCATTTTGACGTTTGATTTTGATGCAATGTCGTTAGTCGGTAATAGAGAAAAGTTCCCAATATTTTTTGGTTGGTTTGGTTCTCTAATAATTTTGCACACCAATTGCATCGCTACTCACATATAGATGTCGTTAGTCGTACCATTTTTGGCATTGTTCCATGTTTCACAAGGATGGATGGCAAGTGTGCCCGAAAAAAAATAAACTATATTGCTTTTACCCAAAAACAAAATTAACCCATTTCCAATATGACAAGAAAACACCTAGATATAAACAAAAAAATTAATGGTCCCTTGGTTAAAAGTCGCGAATTTCGGATAAGAATCACTTAGTTCAAATTTCCCTCCCGCAACTTGTTTCCCACTTTCTAAACGAAAGAAATCGTAGTAAAAAGGACTAAAAAAATAAAACAATGAATTGTGTCAATGCAATTTTCTCGAAAACTAAGGGTCAAATAAAAAAAAAATACATCTGTGCAGTTCACACCAGGTAGAAGTGAAACCTTAATAAAACTAAGCTGAGAGAGAATGAGATAAAATGCAGTATCAGGAGTGGGATAATTATAGGATTTATTTATTATAAATATTGGTACCCATTTTAATAATTTTTTTCATTTTTTTTTTCATTTTATTATGATACGAGCTAATAGTAAAGTATGACAATTTTTTTTTTTCGATTTTATCAATATATCTGTGAAATACCGCGTCAAGGCGCCTTCTCCCTCTGTTTTGCTACAAAATTTTGCAGTCGAATCTACCTCTTCAGATACATGAATAGAACAAATCTGTTTTATAGCCTAGGACCTCCACATTATAAAAGTATAAGGGGTGCCGGCGATCAACTGGTAGATGTATCTGATGAGGTAGATGGAACTACGGCCAGCCGGCGGAAACTGTGTTCTATCTCATTCTCTCGCAGGCTAAATCCCATAGATCTATATGTTTGTCTCTTTTTAGTCGCTTTTTCGTTTCATAAATTTTTCAAATCACTCCCAACGATTCTAAAGAAGTTTTCACTTCAACGATCTTTCTTTTTGGACGTAATTTCTTTTCCCACAGAGACCGCCCAGCTCCAAAAAGCATATAATGTAACGACCACTAACGACCGCGTCTCTAACGACTAACGACTAACGATCGCCGGTCGGGCTAATGCAATGAGCAAAAATAAAATTTGGCATAATAATCTCGGATCGAAAGTACTCAGTACCTACCCCATTCCCTTGCCCACCTACCCTACACAATGGAAATTTCATTTCTACTAACTATGTGTGTATAATACGTGGTTATAATATCGTCTTATATTTTAACAATTTATTTATCTCGTTTAATAAACAAATAATAATAAATGTAAGACGATGCAAACACGCTTTTTGTCGATGTCTAAAAAGTGTGAAAAAACATTACTACAGTGCTAAATTCTAGGGAGAAAATCGAGGACTACGATTGTACGGTGAATCAGCCGCGGTCGTGTGAAAAGGCGTACCAAGAACGCCAAGACGCTAGAAAAGAAAGCGTGATTTGCCCAATACTTATAGCACGGTACCAAGTTAGCGGCGCTCACCAAATGTAGCCGAAAAATTGGGTTTTTATTTTTTTACGAAAAAAAAACAATGAAATAAAAACTGGAACACTGATTTATAAGAATTTCATATGTTCTTTTAGCAATCCGGAAATATGAAAAATCCATAAATGGGGTCCTCGTTTTTTTTAAATTTATAATTCCTAGTTTTTCAAAGTAGGTATGTAATATTTTTTTCTAAGCTTTGTGGCTGTTATAGTCCAGAATTTAATTTTGACAGTACCAACATTTTAAAATACTTTATTCTAGATATCAAGGGTACCTAATCATAAAAGTCGGTAGGTAGGTACCTACGTATAAATAAATTGACGAATACAACGCGAAAAGGCAGGTAGGCAGGTTGGTAGATATAGGTATTAGGAGTACATGAAAGCTGAGAATCGTAACTTTGCGTCGTCATAAAAGTAATTTCCCACTCACTACGAAACCAGAAAATCCAGCAATAATTTATAGTATTTTATAGAGTCCAATAAAAAGTGTTTATAACGTCAGTTAGCTAATAGATGATCGTCAGAATCTCTCGAGAAGGTAAAAGTGATCACCTGCCATCAGCATCTACGGGTTTCCTTAAAGGTACAAGCCGTCTTCTCTAATACCGTTATTCGATATTATGTCAGCCATTAAATTAATTTTATTACCTGGCAATAACGGAGTGGTTGGTTTAAGATGGACAATAAATTTTCTCAGAGTACAGAAACCTGGTAGGGTGCTTGGGCTAACTTCGCCGGGATAAAGGCCTTTTCACACCTCCCGCGCTGGCTTACAATTTTATTAAACAATCCGCAAAAGGGTGCGGCATAGTTCATTAACAAAACAATCAAGTCCTTTACGAGGAGTGATAGTTATACGCGGTGCACTTTACACCTGGATGTACTACTCTCCCTAATCCGCATTCAATGGTGTATAGGGCACTGCATTAATATACCAATTGCAGTGAATCTTGATATTTTGTTACACGAAGGCAAGATGATCAGTATTACACTTCAGCGCCAGTCCAAGGATGTAAAGCATATGGAATATTTTTATGTGAAAATCAAATTAAAATAAATGTTCTTTATTGACCCCCATCACGTTACTTTTGAAGAGTATTTCGCGGTGTGTGAATGGCACTGTGTGTGTGTGAAAAGGCCCTAGGAATCGTCTAGACTCTAGAGCCCTTTCACACTGTCCTAGAGTAATCCAATTTGCAGTAGTTAGGTACTCACTAGATCTTGATATTCCAATTTATGATTTCAAATTCCAGTGGTGTAGAAATTATTTTGATTACGGTCCATTTTCGCTAAATAGTAGGTACAACTCAAACAGTTTGAGGACCATATCTTATATTTAATTCATTTTAAAAATAAAAAAATATACCTACATTTAGTCTCTGTTAAAAATTCATGGTTTCATAATATATGTTTTTATTACAAATTGTCTGCCAAAAATTGGCTAATGCACACGCATAATACAGGTACATTACCCATTTAAACACTTAAGCATAATACCCATTTAAGCATTAAATAATAAGATATTATACTCGTACCTAACTAGAAACCAATAGATTCCATTACCAATATTACATGCGAGAGGATAGGTAAATAAATTATTGAAACATTATTTTCAAGAATGTAAAGGTAAAGGGATTTAAAAAAAAAAGATAATGCGTAACGTCACTGTAAAGTGACGTTTCATGATCGCATTATCTTTGCCTGATACATTTCACAATTTCAAAAACCTTTAGATGGTGTGTGTATTTGAACTGTATGGAGAATTCCGTCTTGCAACTAAGTAGGTATCTAGCCAGGTATGTACGTCTCTATGCCGATCCTTTTGTTGGAAGTACCTAATTTCATCGGATTGTTACAGGAGTCAATTCCCTCGCAATTTTCCCTCCAATTTGCCAGAGATATTCACTATCACAATGC